>PNEQ01025049.1:0-31149 GCA_003012365.1 Medauroidea extradentata | reverse complement strand
TATTTTCTAGTTATCAGAATTACACCTCAACGTTAAGTGTGGATAAGATGATAAGCGTCTCAGAACATATTTTCTAGTTATCAGAATTACACCTCAACGTTAAGTGTGGATAAGATGATAAGCGTCTCAGAATATATTTTCTAGTTATCAGAATTACACCTCAACGTTAAGTGTGGATAAGATGATAAGCGTCTCAGAACATATTTTCTAGTCAGAATTACACGAAAGCATTTTTTATAAATAAGTTGTGCTGTTTGCGCTTATTTACGTATACATTTTTGAAAATAAAATTGTCGTAACACACAGATGTTAAAAATGTTTGTCGCAGAGAGTCAGAATGAAAAGATAACTGTTTCGTGACATTGCAGTGTGTTCAAGAAATACTTCAACAGAAATTATTTTTTATAAAATACTTTTATAAACGTTACTCGAAACAAATATTGATACAAACGTTCACATTTATAAGAAAAATACCTTACGTATTTTACATGTATTGTTGGGTTTATTTTATTAAGGTAATATTAAAGTAATTTCGCGAAACTGAACGATATCTTAAAAACAAACATTTTGGCACGTACGAAGCGTATATGGCGTGGTTTCATATGCAACGTCATTTTTAATTCATAATACATCGTACGAGCCACCGAAAATAAATTAGTGTGTTTACCAAGAAGTTGTAGTGCTTATACCAACACTGTACACTAAATGCGTAAATAAGTTTGCAGTATAATATTACATTATTTAAGTGAGCATTATATATATAATCCTTAGTACAATATTGTATTTATTCTACTTACCCGTATATTTTACAAATTTGAAATTCTCTGTGATGTGTGATATTTAATGCTTAAATAATAACCACTTGTGCTTCCTATAGTATATGCAGTTTTCAGTTATGTGGCTGCTAAGTATCTTGAATATCTCAGACACCATAGCTCTCTAACATTTTAAAACATATAAAAACCGACGTTATATTATGAAGAATTGATTCCTACTTTAAAAAAAACTAACATAAAAAAATTAATATATAATCGTATTGGGGTTTTACCAGCAAGCGCAGTATATATTATTTAGAAATACGCGCAATAAAAAAAACGCGTATTTAGATTAAAAATAATATTGTATCACTGTTACACTCATAAATGAGAGAAAAATCAGAATACTGTCCAGGAATAGTGATTTTATGTATAACTGTGTATAGCATTTCTGTTATTACAACCTTCCTTAGAGTAACAGTCAATAGTTACTATAACATACCTGGAACCCGTGCTTGAACCATTAATATTTTCTGGGCATGTAAAAAATACGGTACATTTTAAAGCAAACATTTTTATGACTCTCAGTTATGTTTGTGTAGCTTGCAATTTAGAGTAAGCCAGAACGTAAACACGTGATTTATATTTTATATAAAATTCTTAAACGAAACTGATGGCGCAACTCTGGAGGTGAGCAGCAAAAATGTTTAATAGTTATTAAAATTATGTTAATAATTTTCTTTTATTTGCTTTGTTCCATTTGACTTAAGCTTAATATTAGCATCACTGGGAAGAATTATATTCGTTTGAATTGCTTTCAGTCATTAACAATTTGATTTTCTTAAAAGCTCACTGGGGGTAAAAAGAAGCGAGGGTGAGCGGTAGGGTAGGAGGAGAATTCGTCTGTATTTTAAGTCGTTTTCCAAATGATTAATTTCTGTCAATAATTTTTTATTTCTATATTACTTCAAGTGGAAACAGAGAAAAGGAAGATAAAATTCAATAATAGATTTGGCTAAAGGTTAGACAGAATATTTTTTCTTAATTCTTTAATCTCGCTCGAAAAAGAAAAAAAATGGAATAAGAGGGGATTTAAAAACGTTACATTTTGCCTAATATAAATGAGTTTGTTTAAAGCGTAGATAAAATCAGTTAAAGCCGCACTTGCAATGTCTCAGCGTCGTGGTTTAGTCAATAACAAAAGTTTAACAGGCCACCTAGGAACCAAATATTGTTCACTTTCTGGTTTACATCATTACATAATGAAAGCTATGAACCAAAAATGAATTTTTTGATAGGTTCGATATAATGTAATTTGATATTTAGTGTTTGGATTCAGGTTAATTAAATTATGAGAGTTGTAACCAGATGTTTCACTTATGCCATTACCGACAGCAAAATGATGGAAATTATTTGTAATCGTAATTTATAACTTACAACAATGGTAATTTTTTATTTATGTTTGTTCCTGTAATTTTGCGTTTAATATATATCCCATGGTAAGAGACAACATTCACGAACAGCGTATTATTTAAAGGAAAATATTATTAATGTGTAAGAAAACCACCAAAAAATATATATGTTTTGAAACATAGTGCCTATACACATCTTAACTAGAAGTAGCTGAAATTGCAAATGACCTTAGCTTGTGATGCTATTTAATAGAGAAGATAAAGTAAATATGAAACAATACATGTAATAGGATTTTTGTAGCTAGTAAAGTTATGTATAGTTCGGATATTTTTAACTCATCGTTTGGTTTTCCTGATTCCGTGCATTATTGAAACAATTCCTTTTATTACAAAAAGGGCAACAATATTTAGCTATAACGATTTAGCTGGGTGGTTTGGTATTGTGGTACAGTTAGGTTTACCAACCGCACAAGAATAACAGTTGCGACAAAATATATTATCTCATATTTTAATACGTATATATATATATATATATATATATATAATTTATGATGTTTCATCAGGAACTAATGTCAGAATGTATTAGAGCTGAACAAGTCAAAGAAATTTCATCCGAACAAACAAAATTACGTTTCAGTAGAATCACACCAAACATGAGTTCTCAGAGTTAATATTTGCTTTGCCCGCGAGTGTTAAAGCTGAAGACAAAAATATTGTTAGTGGTTTCCAAACGATTTTTCAAAGAAAAAGGGCTATTTGTTCTCCACGGTTTAAAAACATCTTTACAAGGCCCAAAATTAAATCTAAAATGTTGCACTTCGCAAACTGCGAAATTTGTAAAGTAGGTGGATTTTTTATATACAGCTACTAAGCAAACAAAAGGGGAGACAGAAACACTTAAACGCATAGTACAAAAAGTAAAGTTATTTCATTGTCAAGTTTTGTCTGGAAGATTTTTCTTAGAATGATTTTTTTCCTAGTAAATCAATTTCGGATGAGGGTACTGAATTTTTCTCTTGTATTTGAAAAAGCTTCGAATAAATTCAAGAATTGAAGGAAAATTGTTTGAAGATCTGTTTTTAATTTAAAACTTTTGAAAGTAAGGTACAATGGAATTAAAAGATTTTTAGTGTAAGAAAAGAACACAGAGGTAAAAAAACGTTCAAGAAAACGCGAAGGTAAGCTTTGCGCTTGTCTCTTTTCTTCCAGTACTTCCTCTTTTTCAACCGTTATTCGCTTCTGAGTGTAAAAAATAAAACGCAACGCCGATTTTATTGAAGACATTGTCATGTTTTCACCTCAAATATTCGCGTTCACAAATAAGACGAAATCAATGAGAGCAAACTTTACTGGCTATTTTATGTCAAGTATCGTTAATGTTTCACGAATTTTGTTCTTATAAATACTGTAGGTCGTAAAATCAATTCCTATTGACTGCATATTAAAAAGTTTTTTTTGCCAAATGCTTGCCTACCTGTACTATCAGAAACTGCAATGAAAATTAAATAAGTATATTCTGTATTTGGCACTACTCTGTTAGATGTTTAATTATATTGTTAAAATAAATAAATTTACCCTCAGGTTATTCGAATATATTTCCTGGAAAATAAAAACTAAGCACAGAGTTAAAAATAAGTTTGATGTTCTTTTTCCTAATATTCTTACTATAGTCATGTAAAATATATTTTGACTGCTGAAGAGTGCTCACAAGATACGAGCAGAAATATGCTTAGTACCTAGACATAAAATGGAGGAACCAAATATTTGCAAACTATTTCAATTTCGAAGGTTCATAAAATGGGAGATGGGAATGTAATTCAAAATAAGATTTTTTAATTATTAGAGGTGTTGGACTGCTCGTCAAGGTGGAGTAGGACAAACAAAAGGGAGACGAAGGGTCAGAGAAGTAAAAAATATTGCTGGGGCAAGCGGAAACTTTTAAATACGGGAGATGGCAATAGAAGCGACTGGAGCAGAGGAAGGAAAACCGGGAGAAGATAAAGTCCTCGACTTTTTTTTCCTTTACGACAATAAAAATATCCACTCCTCCAGTTTAGGTTGTTGAGATGTTCGAAATTCAAAGGTGACAAAATATACATACGTCGTCTTTCGTAAGCTGTACAATATTGCTATCTGGTAGCGGCACACATATTTAATTCCTCCAATTTAACCGTTATACGTGACAAACATTTCCATAACTTAACATAGCTTCAAACGTAGCATGTTTCGCGCAATATTTTACAGTGAGAAACAAACACCAAGCTCTGCTTCAAATTTCGGAATTTACAATCGTAAATTATTATAAGCGGAGTTCGTTAATGGTAACAAAAATAAGCGTTACGTAAGAAGCATTCCTTCCCAAATATGTTTAGTTACGTCACAGAAGCTCTGAAAGCTAAGCAAAATTGCTTCGTCTATAAATATTGCACCTGTAAATTCATATATATATATATATATATATATATATATATATATATATATATATATATATATACACATATATATATACACATATACACACACAGTTAATTTCCTGATATAGTTAGTACTTGAGGTCCTGAGGTCATTGCGCCGTTTTTTTACCGCAGCGATCCGAATTTAAAGTATTAGTATTAACTTTTAGTAAACGTAGCAGTTATAACAATATCTGAACAGGTGTGTTTTCTCTAAT
The DNA here is from genome assembly GCA_003012365.1 of Medauroidea extradentata. Lineage (NCBI taxonomy): Eukaryota > Metazoa > Arthropoda > Insecta > Phasmatodea > Phasmatidae > Medauroidea > Medauroidea extradentata. Next base: position 26,311 of record PNEQ01025049.1, on the reverse strand, counting down.
CACAGAACCTTTTCTGAACGTTATAAGTTTCACTGTTTGTCAGTTGTAACTAACTGGTATCTGATGCTGCCTGCTAAAAGTATCGGTAGGTGTGTCTGTAGTAGGCGCGTGTCTCCTGGCGCAATGGCTATAGCTAGTAAATCCTGATGGAAAGAATTTTGTACCAACTTAATTCATTGCTTTACACGCACATCTGCAGCTCTACTTCATGGTCAGTGATTGGGTGTTTTTAACTCTCAGCGTCTCGGGGTTTAGCCCGCAAATCAAGAAATAGTTGTGTCACAGTAGCTTTATTTTCTTTGGCTCGGGCAAATGTGAGGCACCTCTGCACAAAGACACAATGCCAATAACAATGAAGCAAAGCTGCAGATGTGCACATTAGGTACATAAACAAGTTGGAGCAAACTTTTTTAATCAAAAATCAGTCTCCCAAACATTGTTATAGTTTGTAGCTATCATAAAAGTACTAATTTTCATGTTTCTCATATTTAAAAATATTTTAATTATTTTAATTAGACGAGCCGTAACACTCTAAAAGTGTTTGTAAAATTTACAAAGAATGTCTCAGTACTTTACAGCCTTTGTAAAAGTACAAATATTTCCCTGCTAAAATTATTTATTTGTAAAGTTACAAGGATTAACGTGGTAAAATAAAGTTAAAACTTTGTAGTCAGTCAACCAGTATCACGAGCTCGCGGAAATAATACAGTTACACCCCAAAAACATAAGTCAGTGGTATGCATTTTTCATGCATACAGCGAATATGCATATAAACTACGAGCTGCAATTCTAAGAAAACTCTAAATTGAACATATGAAAATATGAAAACGATGACCTGCCAGTAAGCCAAGGTCTTTGGTGTCCAATCGCTTGGCCGAGCGATAAGAGCTTCTGGTTGGTTAGCTAATGGTCTCAGGTTCGATTGCCGGCCGGGGAAGTATGTTTACAGTTACCTCCTCTTGTTCAAAATTGTGGGGTTGTGTTTGTTTAGATATGACAGTACAAATTGTCAAATGACATTTGTCACCAAATAATAATTGGGGTCTCATGAATTAAAAAAGAATAATTAATTATATAGCCAAATTTCCGGTCACTAGGCCCAAGGTTGCAGGTTCTAATTCCGTTGCGTCCAAATGCCTTTCATTTTAAGCAATTTCACCTAGTTATTTCACCTTATAATTTGACAAACAATAAGAATTTTAAAAGTAGGCTACTTCTAATATCATTTTCCCTTGTTGCAAGTAGTAATACACATTCAAAGTTATACCCTGTAGTGCCACAAAAATACACTATCGCGTTTTTTTACAAAAACAAACTTTGCAGTTTTCAAGACATTTTTTTGACATCTTGGTTTCCAATAGCGTAAGGCAGCGAACTTGCGTCCTGTCTTAACCGTTGTGCAACGACAATCATGAAAGTTGCAAGTGCTAGTATTAACACAGTGCATTCAAAGCTTTGGAATTTGCAATTCTATTAAAATGAGTTACAAGTTGCGCATGGATCCACGAAAATTCATTTTCTTTCAGTGATGCAGCTGTAGGAGTTTTTGACCCCGTAATAAAGTTCCCGATTCGCAACAAGCTTGCTTGATTCTCGAAACAACCAAAGTTTGTATTTGGTTCGTAACGAAAAGCTGCAAATAAGTTGAGTAATTTCTTTGAAAAACTTTAATTTTAGAATGGCTGAAGTCGCTTCGGGCTAGCGGACGTTTAAAAAAGATGAAATACTAAGAGCAAGCAGTATTTGCTTAATAAAGAGTCTTGCCAATGTTTTATCCCATCCAAAAGAGATGTAAAAGTAATACTCCATACAGCAAGCCAAAATGATTTATCTTTAATTTCGAAGCGGCTAGAACGCTCGCCTCTCATCAAGGTGATTCGGGATTGAGACTTTACAGGACGGAGTCAATAAGGATTTTGGCATACGGGAATCCTGACAAACGAGAAATTGGTTTTGCGGGTTTTCTCGGATATCTACCATTTCCCCCCAATATTTTGAAAATACGTATTTTTAATGAAATTATTACACATGCGTATGAAAATAAAACATGCTTCGGACAAAGACAAAATATACTTGTTAAAAAAATGCTCTTTAAAGCAACTGTTTCAAAGTCGTCAAACACAGTACAGATATACCTGCGCCTACTAGTCTGATGAGTCCACAGAATATAGTCGCGTAGGAGTTGAGGTTGGCGCAGTAGCTACAGCACTCGCCTCCCACCAAGGTGATCCGGGTTTGATTCCTGGCTGGGTCGGTTCCCGGATTTTCACGTGAGGGAATCGTGCCGGACGATACCGCTAGTCGGTGGGTTTTCCGCTTTCCTCCGACCCTTCATTCCGGAACTGCTACATACTAACACGATGTCACGTCTCACCAGCGCTGTAAGGACCTAGATGTCGAGTGCTGACCAAAATATCTTCAGTCAATCATAGTTGTGTTGTCACCTGAGACACATCCACGTTGCGCCGCTGTGTGACGGCACGTATTCCAGGTTAGACAAGAGACGTCGTTGCCACGTGCTGAAGACAAACAATAAGTATAACCACGTGTGCTTCAGGGTTATTGGCAGACAGTCTTTGTTCAGACACGTCTCTCATCTGACTGCACCAATCAGAGTAAGGCTATAGTGACAACACACGCCAGTAGAACAACAAGACAACTGAAAGTTAAAACAGAGCTACTGATGTGCACATCAAATATTAAAATCAAATTGTGGGAAAATCTTTTCGTCAGAAAGTCTTGGCTGTAAGAATAAGTGGAAAGACAACCGTAAAAGTCAGTGACGGCTCGAAGGTTGTTGGCAGGGACACACACATGTGAACGCGCCACCGTATGCCAGTGTCCATGAAACATCTGCTGGCTGCTTATTGTGTTGTGACCAGTCAGTAATAAGCGGCACCTACACACCAGCGTGTTGTAGTTTCAACTAGCGCACAACCCTGTACAGTTCTCTGCAACTTGTGCCCTACCTGACAACAACCCTAGAGCCGCCACTGCTCAAAGTCGGACTGTTTATCTGAGAATTTTGGTTGGTTCTGTACCGTTGTTGGCTACCTGTGAACCACAACACTATCACTTGCTGAGAGTTCCAAGTTTAGATTTAATAATTAGACACTTGTACATTTTGCGGTAGTATTAGACGACAGACTAGAATTCACTCCTTCAATCATCCGAACACACACTACTACGTTATTGGCTAATGGCCTTCGTATATTTGTGTGCCCGCATTGCAGGATATAGTGGGCACTTTACAGTTTGTCTTATATGTAGAGATAAGGGTTTGTCGCGGGAAAACTTTACTGTTTCTGGGTTTCAACGTACATTCAACTTATTAATAGCTCGCTGGCTTTTCCTTGTACGTGGCGTTGATACCCTATTTGATTGAACCAATTAGTATTGCTCTAATGGTGACCGCCATTAGTAGAATGCCAAAGTTTTGAATGTGGCAACGCAGCATCAGAGGCCTGCTTCAGGTCGCTCATTGGCTGCCCTAGTTAGTGTAGACGTGTACACGCCGCTAAAGCTGCATCTATACACATTGCAGAGACTAGGGTGGCCAAGAAGTGACAAGCAGCAGGCCCCTATGCAGTGTTGCCATATTCAAGACTCCGGCCTTCTACTAAAAACTGCCATGCTCTAATACAATATTTAATGCCTGTTGGTCTGAAAACAGCTACGGAGTGTCAGACGCGTATCACTCAATCATACATGTTGCGAGAAACTACAGCGTTTTCAATGGTATGTTGGCACAAAAATTTTTCGCGATTTACCATCATCTCTTCTTATATGGTTTGTTGAAAATAACTTCAGGCGCGCCACACAAACTGCCGACCAACAGCAGAAGTCAGATGGGTACATAGTAACTTGGAGTCCAGTCCGCTGCCAGATAGTAAATGCGACATTTATAAGTTTCTAATAATAAGTCAAACTTGTAATAAGTTATCATCCTGTTTTCTCTTGCGTTTAAATCTAAACAAAAAACATAGCGTCGCAAGATTGCAAGTTGTGTCTCCTGCTCGAGGTCTGTGACCTACACTGAACAACTTTGAGCGGATTTATGCCTTTCGCGTTCAAATGAGCAGCTGAAATCATTTTACAGTGTATGACAAGTTCTGCACAATAAGCCTTTATTTGTATTGCTTGTTTTAGTCGATAGAGTTTTATCTCTGTGACCTACACTGAACAACTTTGAGCGGATTTATGCCTTTCGCGTTCAAATGAGCAGCTGAAATCATTTTACAGTGTATGACAAGTTCTGCACAATAAGCCTTTATTTGTATTGCTTGTTTTAGTCGATAGAGTTTTATCTCTTTTTATAATTTTTTTGTGTCACATTTTCTTGATATTTCATGCCAAATGCTTTTAAGAAGAGACGTTAACTACAAAAAATCTCTCTTGCGATGGCATCTTCACTTTTAGTCCGTTCTAAGAGGGTCAGAATAGCTAGAGGGGGAAAAAGGAGATATTACGTTCTGCTGTTTAATATTTTACGAGGAGTCACATTTTTAAATCTGTTTGGAAATTAAATTCCTTTTTTCTTCGTCGGTATTTACTATCCGCAAAGCAAAAAACAAATCGCGCGGATCGTCCCTGATTTTTATCCTGATATCTATACATACAATTTTTTCCGCTTTGAGAAAGTGCCTTCATAGCTATTACTTTATTTTCTAAGTTTTGCAGTTTTCACGTACACAGTTTAATTTAACTGCTGCCCACAGAAAATTATTTTCACCGCAATAATATCCATTGGGTAAATAACACACTCGCAACAAGGTCAGCATCTCTGGAATATTCTTATTAAGTAACAACGTAGATATTTCTAAATTATTATAACAAAATTAGCTTCAGGTAACTGAAAAAAAAAACTAGGATGGAAGCATTAGACTCAAGGTAAATTTTTCTGCATTTGTTCCGGTTTCACGTACTTGAAGAAAATAATCTTATTTTAAACGGTTTTTGACATGTTTGTTAATATCTCGTTTATTAACAAAATATCGCGTCACGAAATTTGATACAAGACGAAGGTATCTGGCTGTGCTTTTTAAAACTCTTTGTTTTTTTTTTTTTTGGTGACAAGAATATTTACAATTTGTTGCCTATCATTCTACAGTTTTATGTCACCTACGATCTGAGAGTTCCATCTCAAGAATTGCTTGTAATATCAACAAATAATTTGCGTTTCCGATCCAATTTGAAAAGCGCATACTGTCGCTTAGGAATGGTTTCGTACAGAAAATCGTAATAAACATATTTAGCTGCTTTTCCAGGACAAACGTACAGAAACTGCATCATTTGCTGACGCTAGGCTGTCGTGTTACACCTGACATTATTAGTAAGACTAATAAAAACAAACGAAATACGAAAAAAAAAAATTAGAAAACAAGCCTAGTTTGGCCGTAGTCGATACATCCATAAACCAAAACAACAGCAAATGAAAGATCCCATAAGGAATTAGTCAACAACAAATAAAGAAAAATAAAATCTACATCCAAAAATAAATGTCGAGGGACAAAACAAAACAACCTTGAATTTTATTTTTGGACGTATATTTTTTTTATTTGTTGTCGTCTAATTCTTTCACGTTTTGTTGTTTTGGTTTATGGATGTGTTGACTACAGCCAAACTAAGCTTGTTTTCTCATTTTTTCGTACTTAGTTTGTTTTTCTTAGTTTCATACTACGATTTCTGGGGCGACATAATATTGCAATGGCGTGTGTTCACAATCGTGCAGTCGGTTATTCTGTCCCGTTGCAAGAAACATTCGAAGAGAGTATCGCTAGAAAAGAGTTGGATATCCCCTGCAAGGTGTTTTCATGTGTTTATTTTACTTGTATGTTCATTTTAGAGTTTATTTAACTTTCCTTTAAGTATGTTTTTGAACTGGGCATTACGGTGGCCATCTGAACAGGCCGCCGAGCGGTGTGCAGAGCTTCTGAAGTTAGCAGATTATTTGAAAACTGCTCAGCGCACATCAGTAATGTCTGCTTAAGAATATCGTTTAAAGAACGTTACACGTATGTATACCCATATCAAGTTCTCCACTACCATAGCCATCTGCAGTAGAAGGCCGCGGACTTAGATCTGACAACCCTGCCAGGAAGGGTCATTTTAACACTTATTATAGCTCTCCATAGGCGGTGGCTTACCCTAATCGCCGGTATGTGGGGCAGAGTAAGGAATCAGGTACAGCCATTGCCTTTGGAGAAGTAAGACATGTGTTAAATGACCCTTGTGTGCAGGGTCTCCAGATCTCAGGTCGCGGACGTATACTAAAGATGGCTATGCCACTACTCATTAAAGTATATTTTATAGCTTCCTAATATGGCAAAAATGTGAGTTTTCGCGGCATATTTTGGGTATGTAAACCTTGGCACAGAATTTTTTTTATAAAGGTATAGGCATTTACAATACACACGTGTCTTTAATAATACTTGATGTAATAAGACGGTCACAACTGAAAGTGTCACACAGGCACGTTGTCGGCGAGACGGCTGCACGCCGGTTCTGTAACTTGCGCCTAGAGGCTATCGTGAGACGCGATGCGCGTGCTATTTCGTCCTTACCACTTCAGTCCTTCTAAACCTCGAACGCACAGAATACGCTCAACCAGGCAGTCCCATTAACGTAAACACTTTATCAGGTATCATAACATTTTAATACTATTCTTTACTATTAAGGTCTCGTTCTTTATTTTTTCTGTGGTTTCGAAAATATTATTTTTACCGCAAATTAATACCCTATATCAAAAAATAATTCTTACAGTTTTAACACTTATATATATGGCCCGGTAGTTTTCGCGAAAATATTTTTGCCCCACTTTGTTTCAGTGTCTTACCTGCAGTTCAACTTCATGGCTATTGACAGAGTGTTTTGTGCAGAGTCGTTATTCATTTGACTGTGCCAATCAGAACACGGATAACTACCACACATCGCGTCTGTGATTTGCGGATTTAACCTCGACACGCTGGGTGTTACGGTATCCAATCACTGACCACAAAGCAGAGATGCAGATGTGCACGTAAGGCACTGAAACAAAGTGCTGCAAAATTCTTTTCGCGAAAATTACCGGGCTCTACATCATCGTTTATGTCTGAATGTTTTTGTTGCAATACACCAGGCGGATTTTTAGACTTTTGCCCTTGAAATGTCACATATTTAGTTGTCAAAATAAGCCAAAATAAAGCAAAATAATTTTTTGCTAGCAAACGATACATTAATCAAAAAAACTCTGTGCCAAAATTGTGTATCGTATGAGTGTACACAGTCTCAATTTTTTTTTTTTCAAAGAGTTTGGTTAGAAAATATTTGAGTTACTTGCAATAGTTTGAAATAAATGAAAGACCAAGGCCTTAAGACATACATTTGTATTTTTGAGTAAAAAATTATCTAGAAATAAAAATATAGTAGCATACTATCGCATATTTTCGCGATGTCTTTTGAAATTTCAATTTTGATCACATTTGCAGTCTGCAGCATCTACAATGAATGTGTTCGAAGTTTGCATTTGTTTTTGTTGCTACAAGGGAGTAGATAGCGCGTATGCGGGAGATTCTGTGTGTGCGTGCAAATATTTTTCACTCAATTCATTACTTTCCGAAACTGAGAACATTTAAAAAAAGATTTACGTATTTACCCTCAACCTGTAAATCACTCTCCACAGCTTTCATTCTTGACCTGCAGTGAGAGAATAATAATAGTAATTATTATTATTATTATGTGAGCTCTGAAAGTGAATACCTCTACTGAAATGTAGAAATGAATATCAGCACACACAAAAAGGTGACAAAAAGAATATTTAATACTAAAACCTGCATTCTTTGAATTGGCATTTTACATTTAGAAATTCAAAGAAAACTAAACAAGGATAATATACTTCCAATAAAAAAGTGCTACGATTTTATAGATGTCTTAGTATTGTGTAGAGCATATCGATAAATTGCTGCTACAATTTTGGTTAAATTTGTTAGTACTTATGCGCTGTCTGGGACAAACCTAATAATGTTTGGCAAACATAATTGTAGAAAAGTCTTTGATTTGATTTCGTCTACGTTAAGAAAATTAGAGGACATTCATTGCAATAACTACAAAGAATTTTCTAATCGCCAATGTTTTGGCTTCCAAACCCTATAAGCAGATCCACGATTTTGTCGCAAAAAGATTTTTGCAACATTTTGTTTCAGTGTCTCGCGCGCACCTCGGCAGCTCTGCTTCACGGCTATTGGCAGCGTGTCTTTGCTCAAACACGTCCCTCATTTGACTGCACCAATAACAATGAGGCTATTGTGACGCAATACGCCTGTGATTTGTCAGTAGAAACTCAAGACGTGTGACAGTTAAAACGTCCAATCACTGACCATGAAACAGAGTTGCGGATGTCAACATAAGGCATGAAAACCAAATGGTGCAAAAATCTTTTCGCCATAAAATCGTGGCTCTACCTATAAGTAATGAATATGTTTGCTGATTTGTATTTAATTGAGGTTTATTTTAGTTCATGAGATACATGTTTGGGCTATTACTGTAATCGAAATGAAGAATTTATGATGAATAGCCGTTTTTTCTGATTCCTTCAAACCATGTATACGCCAGCGGAATAAATGCAAACGTTAGTAATTACGTTCATTCTTACTATAAATCAGTTTATATTTAGAGGGAGGTAAGTTTGATGATAACGTAGTAAATTTCATTCGTATAAGGAATTCATAACTGCAGTTGGGTCTAGCAGAGAAACAATGTCAACATTTTACACTGTATTGTCCACGCTGAAACTAAACATTTTTTTTCTGGTGTGCATTATTTTTAACTATGGTCTCTAATCTTGACAGTTGACAGTAAATGTGGGACAGATACATAAAACTTTATTGTCATGTTCTCTATTTGGCTCGGAAGAAAAACGAAATCTTTCGAGAAAAATCGCTGCTAATAACTTTCGTAATAAGCCGAGAAAAATAAAGGAAAATAAACGACACGCGAAAAGAAAGAAAAGTTGTTATGATAGTAAGGCAAATGAAATGGGAGTCTTTTCCAGATCGTTTGCTTCTGAAAGTGAATATCAAGGAATGAGAAACCACGTAAAAGCATGTTTCTATTTTCACTTTCTTCGTGCAGCAGCACTTCTGAATAAAAGAAGGGAAGGAAGAAATAATGCAAATAGGACATTTGTTATTTTTGTTCGACGAGCATTGTTAAATATTATAGCCGCGGATAGATAGTCTAATGCATAACAGAGAAATGCGTTGTTTTTTTTTTTACTAACAAAGCTACTTGTTAAAACATTATGTCGAAAAAAAAATTTTGAACGCACTCTGCCGAGTTGTAGCTGTCATAAAAATTTAACGCCACGTAAAATTTTATTCACACATTTTTTTAAGCCGCTAAATTCTCCCGCGAATATCTTTCTTCAAAATACATTACAATTCAACAATGAAAGTATAAAAAGAGACACAGAACTTAGGTATCATAGACTGCCTTCCGTTATATAACATTTACACATAAAAAAGCAACTGAGAGATTAAAATTCACGTCAGTATATGCTGTAGATTTTCAAGCGTATTTGGTATGTTAAATTACCCAATTTTATTATTGACAGTTGCCATGTAATTTAAAGAATTTATTTCTAAATTCTGAGGAACGATAATACTAATACATACGAAAGATTTTGAAAATTGATTGCTTAAGGAATTTGAAAACACCTTCGTTAAAAATGTTTTGTAAAACTATCTACAAAGTAAAGATTTATAACTTGAATATAAATAGCATAACTACACAGGGACCATGTAAGGTTTATTGTTAAAAAAGAAATTAAAATTAATGACAGCTGTGAAATATCTTAATCACCATTCTCATAAAAACTTTCATTTTCAATTCTTTTAAAGCTCTTAGAATGTTTTAACATATTTTGTTGTTTATTTAAAAAACGTATTTCAGAATAAACATATTGCATTTAATACTACGTAATTTACTGCCGGTTTGGTCCGTTACTTTTAAGTTTAGTGAGGCTTTTATCAATTATATTTAATTACTATGACTGTAAGATGCAAGACTATCATGAGCCACCTAAGCCTTTAAAAACACACAGAAAGAAAATTCTAGTAGTAAAGGACACTAAGTTTAAAATTTTGTGAGTAAAATGTATACCAACTTGTGTTCAATTTCATGAAAATTTTTTTGCTTAAGCGTATGACGTTATGTCCACCTTCAATTCAATAAAAAATGTTAGTATTAAACAGATAGTTAATTCTGTTTCACGAAAACCAGACATTCGTTGTACATACACACAAACACACACACAAACTGGTGAAACAGTATTGTAATTAATAAAATTATTAAAATTGAAGTAAAATTATTAATAGCATCCAACAAGTTAGTTTGTTAATATTTCTTAGTTAACTGCCATAAGCGGAATAGCTCATATAACGTCATAATCGACGATAGACATCTACATCAATTAAATGATCGGGTAACAATTACAAATTATTGAGCGAAGTATGCAACAGTAACATAATATACAGTCGGATTAGAGAGAACCTGTGTTCAATTCCCGGTTAAGGCCCTCCTGATTTAGGTTTTCTGCAAGTGAATTTGGAATGGTTCCTTAGGGCGTCTGCCTTCTGGCCGTATGTTCGTCTGAGTGAGGCACCGCGCTAAGGACGATGTTGACCGGCTTATCTGTTGTGGTATCACCTCTAGGCAAGATACTATAACGGCGTGCAGTGGTATCGTAGATCACTCGCCTGACTGGCACTTTCATTGGTGACCTCAGCTTTTTATTGGTGAAAAGTTTTAAGCAGCACACGTTGCATGTTTCTAGAGTAGTTTCACACGAATCCCAAGAGTAGTTTTTCAGATATAACAGGTCCGAAAAGTTGTTTTAACCATTTTGAAGGACTCCGAAATGATTTTTCTGATCGGCGTGATGTTTTGAAACTATTTTTTTGACATCCTTTGAAGTGTATTTTCTTTTCGGACATCGACAGAATGGGCACATATGGAATAGTTTCGTATAAAACATAGTTACAAACACAAAGTAACGCATTTTAAGCAGTGGTAGACGGCGCTTTTAAGGGTGTTCATGTGCGATAAAGTCATAATTTTGTATTTTTATGAAATAGTGTTAGTTTTGTAGACGATACTTGATAGTGTAGTTTCCTTTAACGAGAATATTTTAGCTAGTGTAGTTTTCTCGTAACGGTGAGACAAAGTCAAAATTTGCGTGTTCTGCTGCCATGGAAATAGTGAAAACCGATCGACTACGTGCGTGAAATGATTCAGAGTAAAATAGCAGACTATGAGCTACGTAATAAAATATTTGGAAAAATCCCGCAAATGGTTTTTGTATTTTAAAAAAATTCTGAAGTTGCAACTTTTTTTCTGTACTTTTAAGATTTTTTTTCGAATTCAAAATATTACGTTGTGGTTTTTTTTTAATGTTTTATTGCATAGCTCATGAGATTTATGTTCACAGTGAATTATTTTGTTTTAGTAGGTCAGTTGGTTTTCATTATTTACATGGCAGCAGAACAAGCAAATTTTGACTTTGACACCCCGTTATGAGAAAACTATGAGAGCTAAAATTGTTTCGTATGAGTAAAATATACTCTCAAGTATCGTCTACAAAACGAACAATATTTTATAAAAATATAAAATTATCATTTTATCACACTTGAACACCCTTCAACTCACGTCCAGCTTGTGAAAAGATTACTAGCGAAATCTGTTGCCCTATTTGACTAAGCCAATAATAATCCCACTATTGTAATACGTGATGCCTGTTACTGGTCTGCAGACAGCTACGGTGTGTCAGACGTATATTACAACTACAGTGTTTTCAAATGTATGTTGGCACAGAAATTTTACGCGATATACCTTCATCTCTAACCATCACTGACACTGTGATGTCCCCTTATGGGTCCTGCGTTTAATTGTTTCCTTATTATTGTCTCGCCGTCCTACAGTTCGTGTCAAATAAGCCAAGGGCCCATTGCGAACGTGACGAGAATGTAGTTGCTTGCCTTCTAAGCTTGTGTCCAAAAATAGAACGCGTGTATATCCTGTATATATCAGGAAATAGCGGTGAACCTCGCGAAATGAGAGTTTTAAAATGGCCTTCACTTCGGACTGCTTTCCAACAAAAAATAGTTTTTCAATAACTGTGAGCGTGTATGTTTGTGATGGTTGCAGTGATGATGAATTGTAACTCGCCTATGCCCATTTATTGATCTTATCGGAATGGTGACGCATCTGCCCTAACACCCCCTTCCATTTCAACCCCCCCCTCCCCTGTCCAATACGCATTCCCCCCGCACTTCCCCCTCGCATAGGCAAATGTCATTGCCCCTCCACTATGCACTTTCCCTTCCCCTATGACGTGATTTTTTTTATTTCACGATGCAGCGCACGGAGGGGTGGCAGTCACGCGCGCGCACCCACACACTCGCGTGCGTGCAGGGGGCGTGGCTTCGTCACCATCAGCCGCGCAGCACACATGGCTGCCCGTAGCGGGGATCGAACACGGGACTTAACGACAACCTCCCCGCTCGTCCTGCACCCCAAGCGCCTGATCACAACTGCTGCCTACTTCGCAATTGTGCAACTGATGATGTTTTGTATTTACAATTACAATACTTCAAGTATAAATCGCGCAACCAAAACATTACTACCGAAATTTTAAAAAAATTTCTATTATGAGTTAAACCTAATTTTTTATACCGGCAAGTGGTATTTGCTTTTAAAAAAAGTCACAACTGTAACTGCTTTATGTCCACATATATTTTTACACTTATAAACAAAAATGTACATTCAATACGATGTCGTATTTTAATTTTCAAATGTGATTATTTCAACTTTTTTTTTTTTTTTTTTTTTTAGTTCTGGCAGAATTGCTTTCTTATGTGAGGTGTGCGAGGCTGTTAAGGGGTACTCTTTTAAATAAAAACTTTTGAATCGATACTTTTTTAAGTTTTCATCTACGCTTGCCACGAGTAAGTACGTCACTCAGTTCCAGACGCCTCGATGCAATTATTAACAAACATAACTTTTTTTTTTAATTTTATGGAGGGCAGTTGGACAAATTTAATATTTTATCCGAACTGCGATTTTCGAGGTCGTGGTGCCATCATGGTTGAATTCCCTGGTAGCTCGTTCGTTGTTTGTGCAACTCTACTGGAACAGACAGAGCTGTCTAAGAGTGGCCTAAATATCACTGTACTTTAAATCATCCACTCACATATATCCATCTGCTGAATTTTTTCCTTAACTGTACCATTACATTAATTAATGCAATAATATCTTGGCATAGATGAGGTGGATGCAAGCAGAGTACAGCGATTCTTAAAGTATTAGCCTAGGGTAATTTATTACATTAATTAAAATATTTATTTACATTTTTTATGAAATACAAGAAATTATAATATATTACATAAGTATATTCTTCCCGAATATCTTATAATATATATGTCACTTGGTAAAAAAAAAATATGGGTGGGTATAATAGTCGGGGAACATAAATTTATATGAAAAACATTTATTTTAATTTAGTAGAGTTGCAAGTCAGTACATGTAAAAAATTAGTAATATTAGCAGTTCTACAATATAGAATAATATGCGTTTATCCATCTTTGTAATCGAATTATCGTACCTAAGTGACGCATACCATTATTTCTAGAGCCACGATTTTGTCGCGAAAAGAATTTTGCACCATTTTGTTTCAGTGTCTCGCGAGCACCTGGGCAGCTCTGCTCACGGCTATTGGCAGCGTGTCTTTGTTCAGACACGTCTCTAATTTGACTGCACCAATAACAATGAGGCTATTGTGACGCAATATACGTCTGTGATTTGTCAGTAGAACCTCAAGACGTGTGACAGATAAAACGTCCAATCACTGACCATGAAACAGAGTTGCGGATGTGAACATAAGGCATGGAAACCAAATGGTGCAAAAATATTTTCGCCATAAAATCGTGGCTCTATTTCTTACACCAGAAACAAACGAATACAATTTCTCTGATAGCAAGACTCTCTCGTCGCTTTGCCAAAATTTTGTTTACAAAGTTGACGAAAAGTACTTTTTATTATTGTTTTTTTCCTTCAATGCCCTGTATTTCGTGTAATCTGTACAACGTCAATTCATCTAGCACGGCCTCCCAAAATGAATTTATCAGCCGGGATGAGCGTTGTACAGTTTCCACCTTGCAGCACGGAATCCTTGAAAGGAAATCAGGAAGCGAGTAACGAAGAGAACAAAAAGATCAGTCCAATATGTTGACTTCCGCCCAGCTTGAGCTGGGAACGCCAGCTGTCTACCGAGCCGCATGTACGGCAAGGAACTCCGCTCTCTCATACATGCATGCATACGTACATACATACATTGATACATACATACGTACATACACACATCAGTCAGGATGGAGTGTGGTAATTTTGTGTGGTGCTAGGCTATGAAAAAGTGAGTCGTAAATGGGTTTTCAATTTTATCTGTAAAGTGGATATGGTGGGGAAATTTATACCCTAAAAGTTGTGTTTAAAATTTCATTAAATTATATATATTTAAAAATTACTTTTTGGTGTTTCATTGTTTTGACACCATTATGAGTGTCGTTGCATCTTATAATTTGTATTTTTATTTCATATTCAAGTAAAATAAGATTTTCCTGTCTATTTTTTGAATGCCGTTTTTTTAATCCTAAAGCAAATATATAACCGCTATGTAGAAGTATTGAAAATTATTATTACAGTGTTGCCTTATTTTTTCATAGTGAAAAATAATTTTGGTTGATAATAGACTCAAATCAGGTTTTTTTAATTCGATTAACTAAAATTAAAAAATTTTTTTATGTAGGCTACACGTTAAAAACTAATTACACACACACACACACACACACACACACACACACACACACACACATATATATATATATATATATATATATATATATATATATATATATATATATATGTATATATATATGGTTGTTTTAAGATATCTGCTTCCTTTTAGGATTTAAAAAATAGAATTCACAAAATCAGCGCAAACAAAAACGTGTAGCCATAACATATGAGACCAATAAAATTTGACATCTTAACGTTTATGCTAAAATGTGAAGAAACTATAGAAAATAGCAGAAAGCTATAACTAAGTAAGTTCTAAATTGTCGCAATCTTTGTCGTATACAGCTTGTACCTTAACTAAACTCACACTAACGTACAGAAATGAAAAGAACTGCGTCATGTAACTTGTCTTGCAAGAACAACACCGTGCACCATCACTACTGACAAGAATTATAGTCTGCACTATTGTTCAATCAATTCGGTTAACATTAGGACCGCAATCGTGTTTTGTTGTTCCTAAAACAGAGCACTTTGTTCCATCTTCAGAATACTGTATCTTCTGCTATCAGATTATAGTAGGAACATTCCGAACTATACCGGCAGCAAAGCTTAATTTTCATATATTGATGATCGTCTTGAAAATATTCGTGACATACTTAAATCTGAATTCACCGAGTCATCTCCGATAACCTTTTATCACCGTCCATTCATTCAATTTTAAAAAAAAGCATATTTACGTGACTTAGTAATGTATGATATAATTTCTTACCTTGCGTGGGAAATTTATCTCCCTTACATAAATGTAAAAATGTAACGTACAGTGTAGCGAAATTCCCATATTTACACTTCTGTTAAATTTCAAGAATATGTCTAGGTAAAGAGATAATGTTGTTCGACATGCACAGAGCTTTCTGCGTATTTCGTAAACAAAAACTAAATGGAATACTCGAAATGCGTTAGAAAAGTGACATTCGTTAAACAATATGTACTCAGTGTTCTAGTGGTTAGCGTACTAAGCAACACGTGTTGAACGTAATGGCTTTAATGCCAACTCTACCGGAATACTTTAATAGCATTAATCTGACTCTGTTTAATAACAATGATAAGTTAGCTTAGATGTACCCAAAGTTTCTTGTATTCATTAATAAGCAATTTTACCATGCTTTTGTTAGCTCAATTGACGGCACACGTGTGCATTAATTTCGCCTTACACATAAGTGTAAGTGTCTTCCATTACATGTAAGGGAAGTGAACCTTGTTTATTTTCAGTGTACCTTACAATAACATTCCACCATTATGGAGTTAATGTTTAAAAAAGGACTTATTTGCAGCACAGCGTAAAAACGTTCTTTAAAAATACTCAAATCTAGCATTCTTTAAT
Organism: Medauroidea extradentata; assembly: GCA_003012365.1. NCBI lineage: Eukaryota > Metazoa > Arthropoda > Insecta > Phasmatodea > Phasmatidae > Medauroidea > Medauroidea extradentata. The sequence goes on along the minus strand of PNEQ01025049.1, from coordinate 10,104 downwards.
TGATATGCATTCGAGATGAAAATAAATACAAGTATTATGCTTTTGCAATACATATTTTTTTTCAGATTATATACATTCTGGAAATGTTAATTATTGTAGCCATAATTTTTTTTTCGTATTATAATATCATTATATTCAAACGTGGAGCGTATTTGAATGATTGCGACCCATAGATTACCTAAAAAGTGTTTGTGTTTCAATGAAATAATTATTTATTGCAGAGTACCTGTACACGATTTCTAACTTTCTAATTAAACTTTATTAGGGAATTTTTGTTCCGCTTAAAATCTCAAAATGGTTTAGTATATTCTTCTCATAATTGTCATTTGCGTATACGCAAACGCTGCCGAGTTATATTTCGCAGCAGGTCGTTAAAATAGTCACAGAGAAATGTTATAAATTTTAAAGTATTTTCAGAAAAAAAATTTGTAAGGAAACAAAAATTACTCATCATGGAGGGTGTCATAATTTCTTAAAATACCTTTGCTTTGACAAAATGCTTAAAAGGGGGTTACATATTCTAGAAAATCTAACATCACAGTGTAGTCAAGTTGGTAACATACACTGTAAATAAAAATGGAGGTAAATTTACTCTACATGTAATGGAAGCTAATTACCTCTACAAGTGAGGGAAAATTACTCAACACATGTCAAGGAAAGTTACTCAACTGGTAATGTAATTTTTCACTACAAATTGGCGCAAGACCTCTAGGACAATTTGACATAACGCGCGAGCGAAACTTCCGAGTGGTTTGTGTGGCGAATACACTACCTTGCGGAAATTTCCACACATATTCGGAAATCACATTTCCCTTTCAAGGTTGGGGAATATTACCATAAATGTGATGAGTAACATTACTAACTTATTTTACAGTGTAAGTGCAAATACGTTATTCTTAATCAAAACGAGCATTGGCGGTACGGTTTTTTTCTTCGTGTGATAATTTTATGTCGTGTTTTAAGGTGTGTGATGTGGCGCGGTCTAGTATGGACTATGGGAGTAGGCAAGACTCCAAGTTATTCTCCGCCCTGTCCCTCCCTCATCATTAAGTTCCCCTTTTACGATTTCATCATTTTACGAGTGCTGGAATGAGTCTGAAGCGAAAAAAAATCCCCTCTTCATCTTTCTCACTTTTCTCCAGTCTTTATTTTAAAAATTGTGTATAAGAAATGCGTGTGAGGAATAGGAAGTGAGAGTGGCAATTCTTAATGACAGAGACGGAGAAGGTTTCAGCAACCAATTGAAGTGCTCTAGAATTATTGGGCTTACGCGCAGGGGAAAAATCGGAAGAAGAAAGGCATAAAGAAAGGGGAATAAAAAAAGTGTACTCAAGTGGAGGCGGAGGTAATCGGACCAATCACAGATGGAAGATTAATGACTTAAAAGTTCGATTCTCAATAGAGACGCAAAGTGCAGATTTGAACTGATGGCGAAGATTCTCTTTTTTAGTTGGGCATCAAACGTTTGCTGTCTTGTTTGGTGTCGTTCCTAATGATAAATTCACCACGATCTATGACTTCGCCTGCCATCCACCTAAATAAACACACCACATCAAAATATTTTCTTCAATAAATTTTTATTAAAGTAACCTACGAATAACTGTAGATATATTTACACACGTAAGAATATAGAGATTTTATTTTGTTAGTGATTAACTTCTAATTTATTTGACATTTACTATGTTGTCTAATTCTGGTAGCTTGCTGTTTTTTTTAATATGTATTAAATGTTGTAGCCTATCAAAATATATCAAGGTGCCTCATCCATTTCGATAAAAAATCTTATACTTTAAATTAAAACTCTAATATATAATTTTAATTTATATTATGTTTCATGATAATAATTACGGAGCCAATTTGTTTAAATAAAGCACAGTATAATTTCAGAGCTAAAACTACTTTGGCGAAAGTTTGTCAAGTAACTAATGAAATATTTCGGAACACGTAAACATTTTTTAAAAATACAATACCGTGTATGTGAGGAACAGAGTAGACAAAATAATGAATATTAGCAAATAAAATGTGTATAAAAATATTACAATAACGTTTATAACAGAATAAGTACCGGCGTATGGTTTTAATAAATTGGAGAGTCGCAGATATTTCTCGGGTTCAACGCCCAGCAGGCTGGACTGCACAGTCCTGTGTACAATCTGTCCTCAGATACTTATACATTGGCTTCTGCTCCAGTGAGTGAGCATTTGAACATTTGACGATGTAGCGCGGAAGTTCATGAGTGTTTTATGCGTGTCCGCCATTGGTTCGGAGTTCTCAAAGTCACGTTTAATAAACAATGACTCGATCGAAAACGTTTCCAACATATGTACGACTTCGAAATCCAAACTTTACTCACTCGAATCCGCGAAATTTCCGGGATTCTTGTAACAGTTTACTCCTGGACTCCGATTTTTATTGCAATTGCTTGTAAATTGTTTTTTTAAATGAAATGTTTCTTACATTATAATTATAGAAGCGAATGCATACATGCGGGATTAAATTATCTCTTCAGTTCTTGATCAACAAAATGTACAGAAAAGTACGATTTGAAAAATTAAATGCGTTCCAAAATTTTGTAGACATTCTGTGACTTCACAATTGGAAGATTTTTTTAAAATTAAAATAGTGCTCCTGAGCTCTATGTTATATGTACACAAGACGACTTCTGACTAGGCGCTCGTGTGCGTCTGGCGTCTGCCTGGCCTGAATAACGGCTTTAAATGAGAAGCATATGATGCGTTACTCTCACACGAAAAAAAAAGGAGTCCAACAAGTCGGGAATCGGACACCTTAGAGGGAAGCGAGTTATCTAGACATTGCGCCAATGTGACGAAGTCATCGGCCTCAGGACTAGATTACTAGCCGAAGCGTTATAACATTCGTGATCATCTCCACACTTACTGACACAGTATTCGAGCTTGGTCGTGCTCTACTCTAAATGCAGGAGAGTCTTGCCAGGTGTGCAAGTCAGCAGGGCCGTCTTCAGCACCTCCGAGAGACGTAGGTTACAAATTGATTGTCTTACAAACCCAGTGCAGTTCGCCAAGCAATCCCTGGCGTGATTATCGTGTCGTTTTTCCATCTTTAGTTTCCTAGATATATTAGATTTATGATTGTCTCCTCGCAACTAATTTTTACAATTTAAATTTTGAAATTCACAGCCAACCACAATACGAATCAGTACCTACGCAATATATTTTTTATAAGTTCTATCGTCCATAATGTCTTATATGTGACTGAAATCATTTTGTAATAACTTACTCACTAATTTCGATTCCATAATTCACAACGGTAGTGAAAATAAACCAATTTGACATTTTATTGACTGTTAGGATTTTTTATATTTCCTAACCTGGCTTTCTTTTTAAATAATTAATATGAACGTTTCGAAGAGTTGTAAATGTATTTAAGATTTTAGGAAAATGTCTGCGTTTTCGTTTACCTCACGAAAAAGACACTTAAGGTACCCGCCTACGCACAGCGTGTTTGTGTGAGTGAGGCACGGTGCCAAGGGCAACGTTGATAGGCTCACATGGTGCGGTATCGCGTCTACCGCAAGACACTGGAACAGCGTGCAGTGGCATAGTAGATCACTCGACTGACTCACACTTTCAGTAGTGAGCCCATCTTTTTTGGTGACAATTTTTAAGCAGAGTCCGTTGCATGTTTCTAGAGTAGTTTCGCACGAATCTCGTGAGTAGTTATTCAGATATAACAGGTTGAAAAAGCTGTATTTAGTCGTTTTGATGGGCACCGGAAATTAATTTCTAACTGGCGTGGTGCATTAAAAGTACATGTCCTTCATCGTCTGAAGTGTATTTTCTTTTTCCCATTGACACAGTGGGCACATATGAAATACTTTCTTAAAAAAAAAAAAGTTTTCACGAACACACTGCAAAGAAAGTTAAGTGCGTGGTAGGCTGCGCCCTTAAGAACAATTGCAGGATAAAGTGCACTTTGGTAAAATCGATGAGAATTTCAGACGTGATCCCCAAATTCAATATTTTCTGGGGGGGAACAATTGCGCTCGGGCCACCATTCGGCTCTTGTAAGTCGCCGTGGGACAGAGTGTCTTTGTTTTAATAAGGTGACGTCCGCGCGCGATGTCGTGGAAATAACTCGTTCTTACCCCCGGGGCAAATGGCCGCCTGTGCAGCGGCCAGTATGCAAATACACGGCTACCCCTCGGCTTCCCTATTCTTCTGTTGTCACAGCCGCTTGCTCGCTGGGCGAGCTCGGTTCAACGCACTCGCGCCTTACCACCGGCCCTTCCTTCTCCCATCGACACCCCCCTGCGGAGAGCGCCCACCTTCAACTGCAGCTACTCCAGGTCACAACTACAAGGGGGCAAGGGTATATTGCCCCCGCTCTGAATCCTTCAAGCAGGAGCAAACCTTAAACAATCTACCTGTCTACGTACAATAATTTTGCGTGTTCTTTATTTTAGTGATACCCATTAGCGGGGTTGACTTTAGATACATGGAATAATTTTGGTACAATTTTATACTATTTTTATTTTCCATAATTGTCAACCTTGAGTCAATATTATTTAAATGTCATAAGGGTATCTATTATTCGGAATTTATCATAAGTAAATTTCTTTTTCAGTGCTAACAAACATCCGAATATATATAATATTTTTTTTTGTAATGACCCAAACTCAATTCCGCTTATGGCATAGTAAATAATTTATTGTATTTTTATGCAAACGAAACTATTATCACAAGATGGCGATCATTGTACCTCCTCAAAGATGAAAATTAAAACTGCAGTTATAACGTTTTCCACCCTTTGTAATATGAGTATTTCTCCATCTAAGCTACCCTGTCCCCGCCTCGCCTCGTCACAAACTGCCACTCGCATGCACCGACAGTAGTTTTATGCACTTATACGCGCTAAAGCTGCTGCAGTACCGATTGTACGAGTTTTCTTCTTTGTCATATTCGAAGTTTATTGAACATATGCTTAAACCACTGACACTATGCGAAGAATAAAAAATTATTTTGAGCACCTAACACTTAGCTCATGTTGTAATTGTAGGAAGAAAAATTTATCGTACGAAGTAAAATGGGGCAAACATTTACAAGCGTCGTATTGTATACGGTTTCCTGGGATCGTTCGAGGGATGGCGACAAAAACATAAACATACCCAGACCTGCTTAAATTGTGCCTTTAAAATACAACAGTTTTCAGAAAATTTAATAAAAATTCAAATTTTTGGTAAGATGCAACATTAAATGTATGATTCTTGATTAGTTTCGTATCAATAGGCCTAGTAGATTTGAGTTACAACGTTTTTAAAAAATCCGTTTGTAGCCACGTTGGCCATTTTGAGGGCTATATGTAATAAGCCTTTATTACTTAAGTCTAGAAACGGAATTTATAAAGTACACGTACGAAAATTCTTCTCTGATGTTTTCTCTCGTAAATTGAAAATGTTTAGTATTTTTGAGTGAAATTCTAGCTTCTTAAAAGTCAGTTCAACAGCCATGTACACAGACCGCTGAAAACTTCTCCACTACAGCAAATTCAAAATTTTATATTCAACCGATTACTACTCAACTTATAGACATTGCCTCTGTTGACATAATCGTGCAACGACAAATTCGTTGTTCATAAAGCTTTTTGATAGTGACTTTTTAAATTCAAAACTATACCGTATTTCAGAAGCCCACATTCTAATCTAACACGCGTACCTAAATAAGACAATTTCCTACCAATATACATTCAATTATGTACTTAGTTAAATATCGAATGACTCTCGTTAGAATATTTATTGCATTTGCAAAAAAACACGAAAAGATATATTTTATTATATTTTTTATCCACAAAAATACAAAAATATATAGATATTTCCAGGATTGTTTATAAGTAGGCCTACCTCGTGGCATATTTTTGTGCATTATAGAATTTATTGACACGAGTAATATGTTATTGCGGGTACGCTTAAAAATGTTAAACTTTTACTTCGGCAATGTAATTGTTTAAAAATTCTGTATATAGGCCTATGTATATATATATACAACTTTGGTGAGTTGTTGTAAGTAAGTGCACCCAAGAAAGCTTCTCACAAAATAAAGTTAGACTATAACTAGGACGGTGACAAAACGGGACAGGGGAGCATAAAGGGGTAACCAAAAAATTAATCGAAAAAACATTTTTTTTAATGACTCCAATGCAGTCATTATTGAGTCTTAGAGCAGTTTAACACCAGTTACAATTTTAAAAAATTGCTAGTTTCAATATTTTTTTTCATTTATTTTTTTCCGTAATTTATTGTGTTTAATATTAGCATTAATATCACTGCTAGTACGAAATTTGACGTGCCGAAAAAAATTTATCAGTGACTTGTATATAATTTCGTTCGTTTTTACTTGTTTATTATTATTTTCTAAAATTAGTTTTAAGAAGATATAAAAGATTGAAATAGGCTCCAAATTTTTATGAATTACTTAAAATAATTTGCAGTATTTATACTGAGCTTAGACACGACTCAGAAATGTTTGTTAGATTGCAAACCACGTGATCCAAGTCGCAGGAAGTAGCTAGTAATACAGTATATTTATAATGATTATTTGATGGAAAGTAAGCTGTATAAATCTAAAATAATGGATATTTTTCTACGGAACAGTTTGAAGACAGTAGAAGGATAGCGTTGGGTAATGGTTCCATGTAGCCTAGGGGGGTGGGGTTGCAGGCAGACTGGGCGAAGAAGTGCAGTAGGCTCGAATGCAGCCCTGATGCGCGCGTGCAGCAGCTCCCCAGGGGTTGGTAGCCTCCCTTCTATTGTTCAACCCCTTCGTCCGTCTCACTCTCTGAATTTCCGTTTGTCCCTTCACGCAACCTGAACAGCAGGCTTTCTTACAAGGAAGCGACACCTCGACGCCATCGGTGAGCCAGCTACCTCCGTCAAGCACCTTCTTATTCCCCGTACAAGAGAGACAATCCGGCTGTGATATTACGTAGTTGTTTCATTTGCGGAGTAAAAATTAACCAGCCTACATTTCGTCTTGAATTACTCTCCCGTAGTTAAGATAATTTATGGCTCAGATATTAAGAGTTTATACACACATTGGAAAACGCCTGTGTAAATCTCTGAAGGAATAATAAGTCATTATTTTTTTTTATTTTCCACGAATTTTGTTTATCTGAAGACCTTATTCGCAGTGCATATTTAAGTTTATTTATTATATAATATCTTAACAGTCCGTCTTGAGATAACTTCCGTTTCCTAGGCCTATATCTCCAATCCAAAGCAACACAGCAAAAATTCGCAAATACAGAGCCTGATTGAAACCGCGCAGCAAATAGAAGTCTGTGCAGTGAAAGCTATACTTGCTGGCACAGTAGTTATTCTCTCGTTGTATATCTTGACATCGCTTTTTCAGACGACAGGTATCGCCGCACTCCTAAACCTCTTAAAACTCACGCACGCCACTTGCAAACAATGATTATTAGAGACACGATTTTGTGGCAAAACGATTTTTACACAATTTTGTTTCAATGCTTTATGTGCACACCTGCAATTCTGCTTCCTGTTCAATGATTGGATGTTTTAAATCTCTTTTGTCTTAGGGTTCTACTAACAAATCACAGACGTATGCTGTCACAGTAACCTTATTCTGATTGGTGCAGTCAAATTAGTGACGTATCTGGACAAAGAATATTATAACCATGAAGCCGAGTTGCCGATCTGTGCATAAGGAATTGAAACAAAATGTTGCAAAAATATTTCACAGCAAAATCGTGGCACTAATGAATGTTAATTATCTGCGTAATTCTTGGTGTTGCTTTCCATAAACTGCTTCAACAGCTGCAAATTAATAAGTAAAGCAATTAAGGTGCCTGTCTACCTATTTATTTGCGTCCTTATTTACATAGCATGTGTGTGGAATTGTCAAAGTTCATTACACAATTTTACAAAAAAAATTTAACAGTTTCATTAATTAACTGTGACCATAACTGCGTATATAAAGAATGCCATAATAACAAAGTTAAATAAAAATTGAACAATTTTAGAGATTAAATACCTGTGCATGAAAAATGCTGCTGACGAAATTACATAACGGACACTAGGCATACATTTGTACATCTGTGAGAAGATCATATCCTTCAAACATCAGTTAAAGAAAATTAAGGACGCTTATTAGAAACGGGGCACCTCAAAATGTCAGAAACGGTTTTTTTCAGACCGCTGCGTTGGGGAAAATGCCACCAGGATTCGAAAGAAACACACAACGGGCGATAATAAATACTCGCGTCCTGAATTACGGTAAAAATTCTCAGTCACGTGACCAGTTTTTTCCGATCACCTTGGTTATGATAAATGCTGTTCAGGGTTTTAAGACGGCGGGAATTAAAAACCCCCATTTTATTCCACTTAAATGTTTTACTAAATGCGACGTATTGAGTACAATTTTACACGTTATTTTACTTGAATCACGCTCAATGTTCATTTCATACTTGCTTATTCGATATTTCAAATCCATTTTCATTCATTTTAAATTTGCTGCCGTGTTTAGTTATGTTTAGGCCTAGTGTTTACCTTCTTTCGAGCCAAATGACGAGTTTCGTCTGCTACCAGCCGCTTAACCTGCTCTCGAACAGGGTAGTTAGGAGTCGACCGAGAAGCCGCTCTCATCAATATTCTTACAGGAGTAAACTTTACTCGGGGTAATATTTGTACGCTTCAAGCAGACGTGTTGCCCTGCTCATCCTACCGTAGTGATGATTTTATAACTGCGTAAAAAAACAATCGTTGGGCCTAAAACAAGTTGAATGACGTGGTCACCGCTCTGTTGAGTGTGTGCTTCACACACAAACGTAATCTACCTAGGGAGCCCCGTCTGCTAACAAGTTGAATGACGTGGTCACCGCTTACAGTGCTGTAGGAAGAAGACTAATAGTAAAGCATTGAGCGACAGTTGGTTGGCTTGCGTGTTGAGGTGGTATTACAATACATACGCCGGGCAGCAGCATCCTTAGCGCTCTGTTGAGTGTGTGCTTCACACACAAACACTATCTACCTAGGGAGCCCCGTCTGCTAACAAGTTGAATGACGTGGTCACCGCTTACACTGCTGTAGGAAGAAGACTAATAGTAAAGCATTGAGCGACAGTTGGTTGGCTTGCATGTTGAGGTGGTATTACAATACATACGCCGGGCAGCAGCATCCTTAGCGCTCTGTTGAGTGTGTGCTTCACACACAAACACTATCTACCTAGGGAGCCCCGTCTGCCAAAAAGTTGAATGACGTGGTCACCGCTTACACTGCTGTAGGAAGAAGACTAATAGTAAAGCATTGAGCGACAGTTGGTTGGCTTGCATGTTGAGGTGGTATTACAATACATACGCCGGGCAGCAGCATCCTTAGCGCTCTGTTGAGTGTGTGCTTCACACACAAACGTAATCTACCTAGGGAGCCCCGTCTGCCAACAAGTTGAATGACGTGGTCACCGCTTACACTGCTGTAGGAAGAAGACTAATAGTAAAGCACTGAGCGACAGTTGGTTGGCTTGCGTGTTGAGGTGGTATTGCAATACATACGCCGGACAGCGGCATCCTTAGCGCTCTGTTGAGTGTGTGCTTCACACACAAACACTATCTACCTAGGGAGCCCCGTCTGCCAACAAGTTGAATGACGTGGTCACCGCTTACAGTGCTGTAGGAAGAAGACTAATAGTAAAGCATTGAGCGACAGTTGGTTGGCTTGCATGTTGAGGTGGTATTACAATACATACGCCGGGCAGCAGCATCCTTAGCGCTCTGTTGAGTGTGTGCTTCACACACAAACACTATCTACCTAGGGAGCCCCGTCTGCCAACAAGTTGAACGACGTGGTCACCGCTTACACTGCTGTAGGAAGAAGACTAATAGTAAAGCATTGAGCGACAGTTGGTTGGCTTGCATGTTGAGGTGGTATTGCAATACATACGCCGGGCAGCGGCATCCTTAGCGCTCTGTTGAGTGTGTGCTTCACACACAAACACTATCTACCTAGGGAGCCCCGTCTGCTAACAAGTTGAATGACGTGGTCACCGCTTACACTGCTGTAGGAAGAAGACTAATAGTAAAGCACTGAGCGACAGTTGGTTGGCTTGCGTGTTG
>PNEQ01025040.1:0-40059 GCA_003012365.1 Medauroidea extradentata | reverse complement strand
TAAAATCCAAATAATAAATGTCTGTATGAAATTAAAATAAAATTGTCTCACAGTAGACCATCCTGAAAAATAAAATTGTCTAAAAGTGTCCCAAAGTCACCCCCGCTTATGGTATGTTATCAAAATGAGTCGAAATTACAGCGAAGTGACCATTGTTATAGGTAGATTATAGCCTATATAAACTGTGAAAATTTTCCTAAATGAATAATTTAAAAACATTCCCGATATGCTGTACTTTTTGGACGATAAAGCATTTTCTAGTTTATTTTCAAAACCGTATTTTTAATTTCATTTTTTCCAACCAAAATATCGCCGAGACAACAGGCAGTTAATTAATAGGTCAGTATAATCTGAACATAAAGGAAATTATTAAAACTCAGCCTTGTACTGTCCTTTACTCACACATCTCTTTGCGTATTGTAAACATTGTCACCTAACAGTACCAGTTAAATGTTTTAACTATATAATTAAGTACAGGTTTTTTCTCTTGTCGTCGTAAACAGCATTAAATAGAGACTTTTATCTAAATTGGCTTTGTTGCAATTTTTACAAAACTCTTTCTTTCCGCTTGAAAATACTTACATTTCAAGAATAAACATAGCCGAAGACTGTGACTCGACCGAGCACTCGACACACCTCCAGTTCGATGCTTGTCTCCTAATACTTTGTCGCAGTAGTTTCGTCGTTCCCACCTCTCCGCGACAGTGTATGAGTGTGCGCGCGCATCGTCAAAGAAAAGAAAAAAGAAACAACCTCCCTATTGGTCACAGCTTCCATCATGTGTCACCGCCCGCAACACCCCCTCGTACAACCCCCACCGTAGTGGGGAGAGGAAAAAAAACGTTCGGGGAAGAGACGAGTCGTAGAACTGACATAGACCCGCAAATACACGTCAATAAACAAAGAAGAGGAGCTGCGGATGTCACAGTGGCTAGAGAGCCAGCATGCAATAGCTCCCTTACCGATACCAGTGCTACTAGCGGTCTTCGACAAACTAATAACTTCGAGCTTACATGTACATAAGAGCCGGCGACGTCCGAGCACTGCCGAGTCAACCCGGGGACTGCCGAATTGACCCGAACGCTGTTTAGTCAACATGAAGCAGCCATTATTTTAAAAATTCTTTCTGCCATTTAAAACTTCACTTACCTGAAATCTCATTTTTCTTCTTCTAACACTACTTGCAGTATCGCTTTAGGGCTAAAGCTATCTTCTGCATTGGAAAGAGGAAAACACTGAAATGGGAAATATATATATAAAAAATATAAGCATTATTTTCAGTAAATTTACACAGGCAAATATTGGTTTTCAGGGCAATGTAAATTTACACAGGATAATATTAATGTTCAGGGTAATGTAAATTTATACAGGAAAATATTAGTTTTCAGGATAATGTAAATTTAAACAGTAAAATATTAATTTGCAGGGTAATTTAAATTTGTGTAGAAAAATATCAGTTTTCAGGGTAATGCAAATTTAAACAGGAAAATATTTGATTTCAGGGTAATGAAAAACTAGCGTTAAATACTGTCACAATGTGGGCCTCACCGAGATGAATAAAGTGAGTGGTGACATGTATGTAGGTTCTGCAGGTACTGAGATCCACTGAACATCATTTAACATGTGTACCACTGTCCATGCTCGCTCCTTGGCTTGGATGTAGAGAGCACTTAAAAGTCTTAACAGCGAGATTTTCAGCGCTGTGATCTGAGAAGAGCAAGCAGTAGCTCCGAAATGAAGGGGGGCAGGGGACGCGGTCTGTAGCAAGTAAAACCCGCAGGCTAACATCATCGTCCGACACTATTAATACAAGTGAATGTACGTGGTGGGTCCGTCGAGCATCGAACCTTGGTCCCCTTGGTGCGAGGGCGCTACGACAACTTCGGACCCCCTTTACAAGTTGAACGTTTTATGACGGGAACTGAAGCTACTAATGAAAGGTAACTGAGAAATAATGCGAACACTGTAAACAGACGTTAGTCTTGTCAAGAATACATGGTGCCCTTGTGATCATATTCTATACTGTACAAAGCTGTGTGCTGTCACCTCGCAAAATTAGCACCCTCCACTATTACTTGTTCTGCTATATAGAAGTACGAGCTGGTCGGCTGAGGCTTTGCCCGCGTGAAATTATGTACTGTTAACAGTAACTCTGGATAAAATATGTGATGAAGGCATTTAACAGCTAGCGTACTCAATAACATTGAACTATAAACTGTCTTAGTTCAGTGTAAAGAGCGGGCGCAATATGCTTGTATGATGTTATAGTAATTCCCATCGCAAGGTCTTGCACGGGATACGAACCCATAACCCCACGCCTCCCACACCACAAAACTTGATACAATACCTGAGTGAATGCTGAAAGGTAGGCCGTGAAAATTCTTTTGTATGTACAGACCACGGTCGTAGAAGTCTACGGCCGTGGTACATACTACAGTCCAAAGAGGTTTTATTTATGAATAGATTGGCAAAAAGAAACAGCTGTTGAATTATTTCTCTGTGATCATTCTCTTTTTTCGGGAGACTGTAACATTTTACTGCTTTTCACATCCTTAATTTTCGAATTTCATAAAATCCTGAATTTGATTTGTGGATATTTACATAAGCTTCATTCTTATTAAACAATCATCTCGATATCTCAACGGGTATAAGCGGTACAGATGATTATTTGAAAACACATTTTATTTTTTTTAACAGCTTTCAAGGACGAATTTCGAAAAAACATAAAATCACTTTTTAGATATTTACTTAAGTATAATTTTAAAGGAAAAAATCACCTCACTATCTGAAATGGTTTAGGAGAATCACGGATTAATGAAAAACGTATTTTACGTCTTTTCGCCCCCTTAGTCTTAGAATTTCGCAAAATCGAAAAATTTGCATATATGCATTTCTTTGGGCAATATTATGAAGTCAAAAAAATGTAGGTTAGCTTTCCCGGTTAATGACATATCAGGGATTCTTTGAAAACACATTTTACCTTTTTTCACCTCCTTAATTATTGAATTTCGAAAAATCCATTCTTAGTGGGTGTCTCGGGCCAAGGGGAAGCTTCCCTCAAAATTTCATGGTTCTAGGTCCAGTGGTTTGGGCTGTGCGTTGATAAGTGTGTGAGTGAGTGAGTGTGTGTCAGGACACTTCATTTTATATATTAAGATTACACATTACGATTACGTACGCACATATGTATTTAATTGCTCATAGGTTGTATATGTTATTTCTTAAAATATGGAGGATAAATATTAAGTTTAATTTTAAGTTCTGCGTAGCTATGGCGTACTACTGTAATTTAGATACGTTACGGGTAACACAAGGTTAAGACCATAAACCAAGTTTTCTTGACTGTCACGTTTACTCTTCCTAAATTCTGGAATCAGGAAGTATAAAATAAAACTGAAACATCGATATGCGACACTGGTTCTTAAGAGTGTTCACGTGACAAATATGCATAACTTTGTGTTTGTACGACATTGTGTTAGTTTTATAGGTGCGTTACTTGTGACTACGCTTTCCACTTGTAGACATATTTTAGATCTCACAGTTTTTACGTGCCAGCATGCCAAAGTCAGAATTCGCAAGTTAGGGGAATATCAAACACCAAGTATCTTACTCGAATGAAATAATTTACACTGAAATGAGATATTATTGGCAACATGCCAAAATATATAAAAAAACAACTTTTCGTATTTTTTTAAGAATTGCCATAAATAAAATAAATAGCAACCATTTTCAGATTTTTTTAAAATTGTGTTTTTATATATTTTAGCATATTACCCATAATATCTCATTTCAGTGTAAATTATTTCATTCAAGTAAGACACTTGGTTTTTGTTATTGTCATGTTCCCGTAACTTGCAAATTTGGACTTTATCAGGTCGCCGCGGGGAAAGCTACGTGTCTTAAAACATTTTTACAAGGGAGAAACGTAGTCGCAAGTTACGTCTATAAAGCAATAACTATGCCGTGCAAATATAAAATTACGAATTTTTTCCACGCGAACAGCCTTAAGAGTCAGTGGACCTGACGCGCGAGACGTGCTGTAGAGGGGCACGGAAAGTATTTTGACATGTACAACTAGGGACTGCTGACTTTCGCGAAAAGAGTTTTGCCCCACTTTGTTTAGGTACCTTACGTACACATCTGTAGCTCTGTTTCACGGCCAGTGACTGGATATTTTAACTGTCACGAGTCGTGGTGTTCTATACTCGTAAATCATAGACGTGTGATGTTGCGGTAACCATACTGTGATTGGCTCAGTGAAATGAGAGTAGTCTGTTCATAAAGGCACGCAGCCCAGTAGCTACGAAGCAGAACTACAGACTTGTACGTGTGGCACTGAAGCAAAGTGGGGCAAAACTCGGCAGTCCCTATGTATAAATACTAAACATATATCTAATGTGTTTATCTACGAAAATAAGGTACTATCTCTATGGTTTTAAAAATTCCGTCCGCTAGTTAAAAACACGATTACCAAGCTCTTCAAAAGAGCTAACAATGGATTTTTCACGTTTCCGAAGCTGAGAAAATATCAACCGCGATCGTAAAACAAATTCATAGAAACCTGCATTGGCTCTTGTCACATACTTAACACAAATAAAATTACACAGTCATCGCTTGAAGTCCCGTTGTAAAACACTTTCTATGAAAACACTGCACGCTAGTTTAGTACTTTGCGCATAGAGGCGGTGAGGCGTTGGACGGACGTGTTACATTCGACTTACCTATCGCCTTCCCTGTTTACGTGCATCAAACGTTAAAATAGTTAAGGTCCACTAACTCAGGGGCTGTGTTAGTTGTTTCAGGCGCATGTATGAAACCCGCATTAACCCCTTATAAATCAAGTCTAATTTTACGTAGTCTATAGCAATAACAGTATTACACATCTCAACATTATCTTCACGTTTTATAAGAGACAGAGTCGTTCTTATTTTAGCTGCGATTGCTGAGGTCAAGTACAAAGAATTGTTGCTACAAATTTTATGAAACATTTTTTTTTAGTATCACGTTGCAAATGTAACCGTTTGTTATGCTTCATTTTGTAGAGCGCAGCTCAATTAATAACGGCCGTGTCTTTGATAAAGCTCGAAGATAACGTTGATATGTGTAATACTCTTATTGCTATAGAGAACGTAAAATTAGCCTTGATTTATATATGGAGTTACTGCGGGTTGCATACACGCGCCTGAAACACTGATACGGCCTCGTAAGTGCCCCAGCGTTTAGACTTTCTCTCTTTTTTGTGTGAAAACGTTATGTATCCTCGTTCACTGCAAGAAACAAATTTGGTGATAGTCTTAAACACCACTTGTAAATTATTAGTAATAATGATTATTCGACTACCAGCGTTTAACTGCGTGGAAGTTAGTTGTCTTAAAAACCACCACGTCAATTTTTAATTTGTGGAACATAACCAAGCCTTAGTTCGTGCGTGGCTTGATAGCCATTGAGATGTTACTTCATTAGAGTTTCAACGCCATCTTCAACGGTGATCAGAACCAGCTACCCTTCGTGAACAGGCGGCCATCTTGAGTATTTATGGCTGGGGTATTTTAAAACTTTCAGACATAGTGAAAATAACTGCCGTTTTACAATGACTTATTTAGTAATTATTAATAAGACATGCAAATTTCGCTTGATTATTTCGTGACATGTTAGAATGCACAAGCATACGCAGAAAAAAACATTTTCGTGGTGGCCAAAAAATATTTTGTCAATGTAGATCTCACCAAAATTTTTTGTAGACACTGCAAAACTTTATCGAGGCCAGAATAATTGTTTCGTGGTCACCATAAAAAATTTTGTAAGGTCCACATTGACGAACTATTTTGGGTGGCTAATAATCTTAACACACTTCGTGACCTTACTGGTTCCGTATATTTGTGTGCACGCATGACAGGACAGTAAGTGTGTACTGTTGACCTTACATCATTGGTTGAACATGCCTTCAGACACAACACAAACTACTGGTCAATAGCAGGTCAGATGATCACATAATAACTTGGAGTCCAGCCTGCTGTTGCAAGTATCTTAGTAATAAAAAAAATTAGATAACGGACACTTCGTATGCAAGCAACTTTTGTTTTCAATTAAATCAGAACACTAAACTAATTATTAAATATTTTCACTTGGCCGTTCAGCAAATTCAAAGTGCCTGCTGGAACACAATCAATATTGTTTTCCTTCTACAGGCGTACACCTTACCTAACGTTTAAGTCACTCGGGAGTGTACAAATTTAAATACTAAACCCTTCCCCTCAGCATTTATAAAAAAAAATAAAATACAAAAAATGTTTCCTGGGGGTTAAAACCGGTTCTCAGTTACAACCGGCTGGAATTAAACTGCAGCTCAAATCACTGGAGCAAGAATCGTGAAATTTTTTGTGTGGTTTCCCCTCAGGTCGTAGGCGAGCGCTAAGGGGATTTTTGAAATACGACCTCTAAGGGGGTGAAAAGGGATGAAATGTATTTTCTAAGAAGCTTCGATAGTGATCGAACCCAGTGGCCTATCAACGTGATTTTTTTACTTCGATGGGACGCTAATAAAATGCATATTAGACTATTTCAGGATTCTTACAAATTCAACATTTAAGGAGGTGAAAAGACCTTAAATGTATTTCAAATTAACAATTCTTAGGGATTAAGAGTTGATTTTCACATCAAACTGTTGTTTACATAAATACCCAGAATGCAGTATTAGGATTTTTTTTAAATTCGACCCCCAAACAGTAAAAAGGGGAAAAATATGTTTATTAGATGTACGTCAATTTCGCAGATACATTCCAAGTCAGGTTGTACGCCAATACTGTATAGTTCAACATCACGTCTGTGATTATCTGGTGACTGTCAAATAACGCCTTTGACCACTGCAAGCCAGTAATAAATAAAGAAATAATTCGTAGGTAAATCACTTGATGTCCGCTTGTACGGTTATAAGCGAGTGAATAATCGATTGTGGCCAGTGTGTGTATAGGACTGAGAAGTCTAGGATATCGCCAGATGAATACGCGAAATTGACGCACCTCAAACCATTACCTCCCAGACATATGTTACAAAGCTGTAACTTGTACAGTGGAGTGATTAGAGATCATACGCAAACTGTCTTCATACTTGCTTGACATGAGGTGAGTACAGAGACAGATTTAATAATGCTATCACAAGCAACACAGGGAAGCCTTTTCATTGTTGCTAGCCCCCAACTCTCAGGGCGTACAGGAATATAAACAATGCTACGTGGATTTAAGGTGTAGGTTTATATTATCACTTGTAGTGCTGGAGACACTTTTATTAGTTTGAATATTAATTAAATGTTTAAAATTGGTAAACGTGACTGTTCGATGCTCAACATCAGATTATAAGTTATAATTATTAATTGTTAATTATTAATAACTCACTCTATGAGAACCTACACATGGAAGTTTTTTTAAATCACTGTTAATGTAGCAGCTTTCAGGAGACTACTGACATGTAAACAAAGCCATGTGTACCGTGAGACATTCGTTTAAAAAACCGTTTATATTTCAAGAAGTACTGTAATTTGTTTGCATCTCAACTGTCTATATATTTAGAAATGGTAAATTTGATGTTACTTACGAGTCAATTTTCTCACACATCATAAAATATGGCCTACTGAACTTCAGTGTAACAGAATATCCACAAATTCCTACACCACGACAATCCAAGGAGAAAACGAGTTCAATAAAAACCACGCCACACAGATTCTGTTTCTACTAATTTATTCCGTGGCGCAGTTCAACGGCGGAATGCAAGAGTATAAGAAATAGGATAACTCCGATGAAACCAACAGCAATGTCCATCACTTCCCTGACAAGCGTACATCTGACGCGACTCCACCTGGAATCGAACCAGGATCGCAGTCCAGAACAAATGACTGACAAACAAATCGTAGACAGTTAAAACAAAGGAATTAAGAAGAAGTGCACAGCTCAAGATGGCCGCCTGGGTGGGCGTATTGTTTGTGTTCGAGACCTAGAAGTGCGGAAACAATAAGGGCGACGTAACATGCACAACACGCCTCGCCCTAGCCTCTATTAGATGCAAGTCCCTGGGCGCGCAGTATTCTCGCCGACAACTCGCATATATGAGATATTCAGCGGTGACCCTATCTTGTTAAGACGAACTATTAAAGATGAATGTGTATTGTACACGCCTATACATTTTAAAAGATCCTAAGCCAACATTTTCATACCTAAAAAGGACCACACAAACACATTTTTTCGACTTTTAGAAAATATGCGTGAATTAGTAGTTGTGAAGCTGAGATGGGTAAAGACACGTGAAACGTAATTTGAATGCTATTGCTAAGCAGATATAACGCATGCGCGTGGAGTAGTTTTCGAATATTCATGTAACGGCCCAAGCTCTGCACATCGCTCGGCGCCCTTGTTTGACGGCTACGTTAACAGGGAGTGAAGTGACGAAAAAAAATTGTATAAGTAAATACATACGTGATTTTAAAATAAATGTTAATTTCTTGTATACAGAACTTTACTGGTCAGTAAATAGTTTCCAACAAGTAACGAGATAACCCTTGCCTATATCGTCTGAACGTTATTGTTTGCAAAAAAAAAAAAAAAAAAAAAAAACCATAGTCATTAATAATTTCTTTAAATAAATATAAGACATTTCGTGAATTTAAACAATCCAACAATCAGTTCGTAACGGCTGTTTAGATGTTTAGATATGACATAAAACAACTCACAAGTTTCTTGCGAAAGAACCTCAGAATTGGCTCTCGATATCACAAAAGGTCCCCTTCAAAATTTCAAAGGTACTGAAAAAGCTACTTGGTTTCTAGTTGTTTTTTTTTCACCTCCACGTTCTGGTACGTACTTTCAATTACTCGTTAGCTAGTCAACAACTCCGCGTTAATTAATTTTGAAGCTGTATTATTCCACTCGAGTTAATTAACTTGGTCTACCTGGAACTAATTTCTTTCATAAGGAAAATGCTTTTATTTGAAATTTCCCATGGCGTTGAACTGTAGAAGACAAAGTTCCTGGCAACCTCGTCCATCGCGAGAATGAGATGTGAAGTGGAAGGAAATATACACTATTATAATGCATAGCGGAAAAATATTGTTTGGGGAAAGTCCACAGTATTAAATTTTTCTACCTAGACTGTTTAGCGTACGCCCTAATGTATCGAAATATTCAAAACATCGTGTTTAATAAAACAGCCTTTGAACCTTGGTTACTGACTGCTCTTTGTTTATTAACACCAGCTTGTAGTTATTTTATATGTTTCTACTGTTTGTGTGTTGTTGTACCTTCAGAGACCTTGTTATCTGTTAAGCAACGAGAAGCAAGCTAGAGTGCTGATGGTTCATGTCCAGAACTAGGTATACCTCTTGATGAGCACGTGAGTATCACGTGGTAGGAACGCAATGTACTGAGACGGTAAAGACCGCGGTGGCTGAATGGTCAGATCGTTCGCCTACCACCAAGGCAATCCGGGCTCGATTTTCGGCGGGGTCGGTCCCCAAATTTTCGCATTTGGGAATCGTACTGGACGATGCCGCTGGTCAGTGATTTTTTTCGGGGATCTCCTGTTTCTCCCGCCCTTTCACTCCGGCGCTGCTCCACACTCACCTCATATCACCCTTCACCAGCGCTAATAATCTCGATGTTGAGCGCTGAACGAAAATCTCACACTCACTCGCCGTTATTTGACTATGGGCAACGATACTTCATGGGGTTCTTTGGAACTGTAACAACTAAATATATCAAAAAAATATCTGCGTTTAGCCTATACGTATTCTGGATTCGTATGATTTTATATTTCACTTCGTCAATGTTAACATCATCCTGAGATAAAACGATCGAAAGTATAGAAATTGAATATATATATATATATATATATATATATATATATATATATATATATATATATATATATATATATATACAAAATCATGGCAAAAAATTCTATGTACAAAACAGTTAATCGTAAATGTTATTTTATAAACCTAGAAAGACACCAACAGTGAATTGTTACAAGAAATGCAATACCAGTATGCTGCCGTGTTACTGAATACAAGCAGCGATTGAGGAAGAAATACAATAGACTAAAATTGACAATGACAGCCAGAAGGTAATGAACATATTCTGCGGTAACATAAAACAAGAATAGCGTCATAGCTGCAGACAGAAAGTATTCCTGGGTTGACTGACATGTAGACTAACATCTAAGATTATTGGTTTAGTGATTCTGATAACAGCTGCACATTGGCTGCTCTGTGACACAGTAATGCTGTACATTGGCTGCTCTATGACACAGTAATGCTGCACATTGGCTGCTCTGTGACACAGTAATGCTGTATAATTGGACACGGATTTAGCTGTTACTTTAATATTTGCCCAGCGCCTTCTGTGAGGTGTCAGTACGCCGAGGCCCGATTTGTGAAAGGCTTATTTATAAATAGGAACGGGAATTTTTGGTGAAAATATTTTCGCCCCACTTTGTTTCAGTGTCATACGTGCACACCTGCAGCTCAACTTCATGATTATTTACAGAGCGTTTTTGTGCAGAGTCGTTATTCATTTGACTGTACCAATCAGTATATGGACAACTGAGACACATCATGTCTGTGATTTGCGGGTTTAACCTCCAGACGCTGGGTGTTACGGCATCAAATCACTGACCACATAGCGGAGATGCAGGTGCGCACGTAAGACACTGAAACAAAGTGCTGAAAAAATATTTTCGCGACATTTCCTATCTCTACTTATGAAGTTACATTTGTTTGACTTCTAGAGTGCTCCCAAAAGAAAACGAGAATTTTTCAAGTCCCTAGTAGAGCCACTGTAAGCGAAATACAAATGTTTTTGTGACAAAAATGTGAAAAGTAAAACCAGAAAATGTAGCGACATTCTATACCTTGCTACGAACCAGCGATGCTTTATAAGTAACCATTAGAGTTTTATATGTATTTATCACGCCTAGTTTGCACGTGACATAAAGTTGTCGATAAAGGCATTATTTCTGCCGGTACTGAACTACAACGCTGCTGTGGGATGTCAACGCTGGGCTCCAGCGAACGCGAGGCTCTGGCAGGTTGTCAGGTTCGTCCATGCCTGGAGACGCCACGGTACCATTTATACATTATTGCTCTGTATAATAACAATGAGACGTTAAAACTCTAACCTTATGATTAGAGATAGTGGTAAAATTCGCAAAAGTATATCATGTCATCGTATTTTGCAAAACATTGCAGCGGCTTGCGATTGGAGGATATTTAATGTGTTTATAGACGAATCACAAATATTCAGTAGCGGCGCACCAGAGTCAGATGGCGACACGACAATAACGAAAGTAGGACGTCAGGTATGGACACAGAATACTTAGGAATACAGAAGTGAAACAGGCGTTAGTACTGCCAACTCGCAAACACACGCCTGCAAAATGGCAAAGCTGGCCAGCAACATGGCGGAAACGCCTACCACCAATGAGGGTAAGGTGGCTGCCCTGCTAGCTGGCAACCAGGCCAATAGTAAACTTGCCGTAGCATGCAGGAGCCAAACATACACGGGGTTGGTATCAACAGCCTCGGGCAGCCAATAAGCGTCGAAATTCGGCGTCTTGTCATTTCAGGTCTGTTTTAATGTTTACTCTATGGACACTTTATATGGTAGCTTAGCAAACAGACATCTCCTTCGATAAACCAGCGTCTCTACAGATGATTAGAGCCAGTGATTTTTGCTGGGAAAAAGTGTTCCAACTTGTTTGAACGTCTTACGTGCACATTTGCAGCTGTACTTCACAGTGATTGGAAGAGAGTATTTGTACGAAGTCATCGCCAATTTGACCGTGACAATCAGGCAAAGTTACTACGACACAACAAGTCTCTGATTTCCGGACAGAATTCCGAGACACTTAGTTAATAGCGTCCCATCACTAATCAGTAGGGACCCCTGTTTTTCGCGAAAATAAATTTGCCCCTGCTTGTTTCAGTGCCTTACGTGCACGTCTGCAATTCTCCTTCATGGTTATTGGCAGCGTGTCTATGTGAAGAACCGTGTCTCATTTGACTGAGCCAATTGCAATAACGTTCCTGCAACACCACACGTCTGTGGTTTGCCGGTAGAATACCTAGACTCGTGAGAGTTAAAATATCCAATCACTGACCACGAAGCAGAACTGCATATGTGCACGTAAGACACCAAAACAAAGTGAGGCAGAATTCTTTTCGCGAAAAATAGGGGTCTCTACTAATCACTGATTAGAGACCTGAAAATTTTGCGTTTTGTTGGGTAATAGTATTACATTCTTAACTGGCTCTTGATTCATCTGACACCTCCTGGGAGTCTCTGCGCCAATTACTAAGAAGCGACTAAATGCAGGCCTAATTATGTGGTATCACAGTGTCAGCGAGCAGTCAATGAGGAGTTGTCTTCTTGAGTACACACATACTCTTGGCTAGCCTACATGTCTATGAACACGCGTTCTGTTCCAGTCTCTACTCACCATGAAGCAGAACTGCAGATGTGCACATAAGACTTTGAAACAAGTTGATGTACATTTTTTTTAACAAAAATCAGTAACTCTGCTTCGATATTTACCCAGCGGTTTTTAGTCTTGACTTTCATCGTTTTGAACTATCTTAGAGGGCCCGTGTTGGCCGAACGGTCAGACCAATTATAAAAAATACAATAAAACTGCGTATATTGTTAAACGAGAGGAAAAAAATTTAAATAACAAGATAAAATGTCAACCTATTACTAGAGCCACTATTGGCAAAAAGATTTGTGCACCATATGGTTTCAATGCCGTATGTTCACATCCGCAACTCTGTTTCATGGCCAGTGATTGGACGTTTTAACTGTCGCACGTCTTGAGGTTCTACTGACAAATCACAGGCGTATTGCGTCACAATAGCCTCGTTGTTATTGGCGCAGTCAAATGAGGGACGTGTCTGAGTAAAGACACGCTGCCAATAGCCGTGAAGTAGAGCTGCCGAGGTGCACGCGAGACACTGAAACAAAATGTTGCAAATATATTTACGCGACAAAATCGTGGCTCTACCTATTGTCTTGATAAAAACCACAAAGATGCCGTAATTTCAGAGCACAAGTATAAGGAACACTATCCTAACCTCGTGACATGAAAATAATACCCGTACTTACTGTGAAAAATCTCGGTACACTAGCAAAAGTCTCGTACGTGACTAAGAAACTCCTTAGCTCGTCAGGGGCGTTCATCAAGAGTGGAAAAACACATAATTTTACATTTCCATGAAATATTATAAATAAGTTTTGCAGATGTCACTTGGAAGCACATTTTCCTGTTAAAAATATAATAACTTAACCAGTTTTCCCATAATAGCATTTCAAAGTGAAATTTTGGATATGTTTACTTCATGACAACCGCGAAAACTAATGATCATAATGAAATGAAATAATTCTCATTAATATTACATATCACGGGCTACGGTTGAATTATGTAAAATTCCATTACAAAATACGTTCGTATTAAAAAATTGTTGGAAGTAACAAAAATAAAATAAAACAAAATTTCAGAATTTAATTTTTAAATAATAAGTTCTGACACGTTTTAATTGTTTTGTTAATGTTAATTTAGACAATACACGTAGCTCACACAGATTTTCCTCAGAAAAAAGCAAATTTTTAAACTAAAATGTTTATTCTAAAAGCTCACTACAGTACAGTCTTCATTTTAAAACGTATTATGAGTTTGTAAATGAGAGAAAAAATATTTTCAGGTTGAAGTTCCCGTTTCGTTAACATTTCTGGTTCGTTAAATTCCTAATTGTGACGTTAATTAAGTTTGATTGATAAATTATAATTTTTTCCATAAAGTATTCTGGTCAATATTTGTTCCAAATTTAAACTATGTTTTAAGGCTGTGATCCATTATTTCTACTGCTTTCACGATAATAATTTTTTCAGTCGTAAACGAGAGCACAAATAGAAAAAACTGTTGCAAAGTTTTGTCAAAAACAGTGTATATATACTGCGTTAATTACATTTTTCAAGACAG
Organism: Medauroidea extradentata; assembly: GCA_003012365.1. Taxonomy (NCBI): domain Eukaryota; kingdom Metazoa; phylum Arthropoda; class Insecta; order Phasmatodea; family Phasmatidae; genus Medauroidea; species Medauroidea extradentata. The sequence goes on along the minus strand of PNEQ01025040.1, from coordinate 26,043 downwards.
ACACAGACAAAATGGTTTTTGCTAAATATGGAACTAAGGAAATTGTCTTTAATGAAATGATTAACGTTTTTATATAGAAACAATTTAACTACATAGTATAACACTTAACAAAACTGGGGCTAATAGCGATGTTAAACTTTGGTAACTGCAGTAATACAAAATTTTTTGTGATGATGAAAAATAACGGAACTAAAATTAAGCAAGCACTGCAAAAAGGTTTTCGCCAGTGCTTAATGCGTTCAAGTGGCAAAAATATATACTTTTGTATTTATACGACATAGTATTAGTTTTGTACCTATTTGTGACTACGTTTCCCAGTTGTGAAAATTGTTTAGATCTCATAGTCTTCCCATAGCGGCATGTCAAACTCAAATTATGCGAGCCAAGGCAAGACACAAATAACAAAAACAAAATTACTTTCTCCAATAAAATTACTAACTCCGAAAGTAGACATTATTGACTATATAATAAACGATTTAAAAACACAGACCGAAATTCATTTGTATAAAAAACTCAGATTATGGGACAATTTAATTTTGTATTGCACATTTACATATTTTAGAATATGGCCCATACGAATTTATTTAAGTTTATTTCAGTCTAGTTAGTCAGTTGGTTTTTTATACGCATGTTCCCGTAACATGCAAATTTGACTTTGACGTGACGCTAAGGGAAGATCTAAAATGTTCTCAAGTGGAAAATGTACTCACAAATAAATGTATACATTTTTGCCACGTGAATAACTTTAAGGGTCACGTTCCAGGTCTGGAAGTGTGGGAAAGCAAGGACGACACAGCACGCACATCACGGACCTTTAAGTTTAATACGTCATATAAAAGGAAAATGTGTATTGTGCACGCTTATACTGTACATTTTAAAAAGATTCTACGCCAAGATTTTTACACCTGAAAAGGGCACCAAGAACATCCATTTCGCCATTTTCTGTCGCAGGAAAATGTGCCTTAATGAGTAGCCTAGTGATGAACATGACATGGGTATAAACACTTGTAATGTTCACTGACTTATACTTCTAAGCAGATACTTAACGGTCGTGCGACGCTGAGCAGCTTTCGAATTATCTTGTAACGACCGAAGCTCTCCACACAGCTCGGTGGCCGGGCAGGCGGCCACCTTAAGGCCACCCCCGGTAGTTTTACAATGATTCTGGTAATATAATACTTTTTGAAACGCTGTAATTTTCGTAACGAAGAATCCCTAAATAATTTTGTCCCAAGTATATTAAAATTTGTATATAAATATTTTGGTGGCAATATACAAAATAATGAGAATTTTAAATGTTTGTTGCAATGGGAGTTTACAATTAGAATTTACTGGTTTGTGGACGTACGCCATTGCTCATGTTTTACTGATCAAACTTGTTTTGAATGACAAAGTGAAAAAAAAAAAGAACAACAACAAACGACAAAAAAAATTCCAGAAGAATTCTGTTAGTTTTCGCAATTTCCGAAACGTTGCATTTTTTCGTTGTTTTTAACTTGTGTTGTGTTGCCTATTAAATTTTGTTTGTTGTCCACTGTTCACTGTTTTTATCTATTTCCATTTTTTTTCATATTGGGAATCTGGTTCTGTATTTGTGTCTGGGTGTTGCGTCGATATTTTACTGAATTCTATCTCTAAAATTCTTTGTTGTCTGATATAATTATAAACAGAAAAAGGAAAAAAAAAACGGACAGAATTCCTCTGGGATTTTTTGTGTCTTTTAAATGTATAGGTTTTGTTCTTTTTTTTGTACTTTGTCATTCAAAACAAGTTATATCAGGAAAAAATGAGCAATGGCGTGTGTCCACAAACCAATAATATTATAACAAACAAAACAGTTTTTTAGATTTTTGTAATCACCTAGAACTGGGCAACCTAAGACTGCTGTTAGTCTTGAATTTTTTCAAAGAATTTAGTTTTTAAAATACCGTTGAGTTTGTTTGGCCTTAACAGCGAGTTTTCAACGCTGGTGAGGGATGACATGAGTTGAGTACGAAGTAGCATCTGGATATAGGAGCTGGTGAAACAGTCGATCCCCGAGAAAACCCGACGCTCAAAGATAAAAATAAAGGATTATCGTAAGCACAATATTAACTAAACAGGTTTTTAAGACTATAATATTTAGATTTTATTCCTCAACCTATTCTACAACAAACAATCGGGTGGATCAGCGTTGATTCCTGGTTCGGCCATACTGATTTCGGTCGTCAATTGTTTCTCGTAAACACTTGAGGCGACTGCTGGGTGTTTAGTTTCTGGGCAGTTGTTTTCCAATTTCTTCTCCCATCCATTGTGTCCCTCTACCAAGATATGGTACTGTTCGGGTGCATCTAAGGGCGTAGGGTACCTTCCAGCTTGTTATTTTGTATTTATATTAAATCATGGTCAGTTACTAACCGCCATTACGGTTTACAAAATAAAGCATTTTCGTGTTAGATATGTTTTTTGTACGATTAGTTGCCAAAGCCACAGTTTTGATGATTTTGTATAGCCACTACAAGAAAAATGAAACTTTGTCGTTAAATTTTCTGCATTATTGGCTATTCGAGGACATGCATACGATTTCTTCACGAAAAGTCTTTTCTCATTTTTATGTGTCATAATTCATTTAAAATGTGACTAAATATCCGTGTACTCAATTAAATTTGATTTTCGTTAATTTCATTTGCCAATTATGATTCGTATAGTTTTATGTAATGGCTGCAAAAAAAATAACAATCGTGACTTTGTAAGCTTATTATACAAAAAAAGTGCAACTAAAATAAGTTTTCCTTCGTGAAAATTGTACCTATTTAGGTGTTTCATTACTGACCATAATTCCCACAAAAATACAAAGTAATGAATTTTATGACATCAACGTTGTAAGGGCGAACATAAATTGCCCTCTTGGGTCAATTTATTTATGTTTGATTCCGATTTAATTTTAAATATCTTGCCGTGATAGGGCATAGAAGACGACTTACTAGAAAGTTTAAACAAATACAATAATGGTAATCCTTTTAGCTTGTGGAATTGCAGAAACGGTATTTTTGTTAAAAAAAAAATCACGGAAGTTAAAAAATTGAAACAGATTTATTTCTTCCAAACAGTTTGCCATGTTATATTATATTTCCTATGTCAATAAACTGAGAAAAAAACCGGAAAACAAAAATTATTACAAAATTTATGTGAACAAAAAATGATAGCGTATTTTACACCTTTAAAGGTCAAATACATGTGAAAACAAAATAAGAATATGAAAACACCGCTAACGGCTATTTAAGAAACTAAGCTGGCTAAGTCTGAATCGCTTTTAGCAGACTAATACTTCTAACGCCGCGGCTATTCAACAGCAAAAACGACGAATTCGAAAGCGGGCTGGCTGCAGTATGCAGCGGGATTGAAATGTCCACGCGACGTCACAGGAAGTTCCTCCAGATGACGCATCTATTTCTCTCCCTCCCTCCTCGACACTGAGGGGTACTCCAATATCAGAGTCGCGAGGGCAGCTCTGCGCCTGAGAGTGCGGCATCCCGCTGGACGCGGCTTAATGAAACCAGAGGAAGAAGTGGAGGGGCATGGAGGACGGAGGCTGGATGGAGACGGTTATTAAAAGCGTGGTTAAGAAGGACCGAGCTTCTTCTGTCCCTGGACAATCTGCAGTAATAGCACGCATCTCCACCCCCTCCAACAACCCCTGCACCACGGGCAAACATACGCAGCGATATTACTCCGGCCTCGGGGAAGTGAGTTCTCTGCTCCGTGCTATGCACATGTCCCCACGTCCCCTACGACAGTAGACAAATCGAAGCTTCCCGGGGAGATAAAGATTTTTTTCAACTTCGAACTGTGACTTTTGCGCCGCATATAGAGGTGACGGTAACCCTCTCAGAATCCACGAATATCGGCTCGATGTTCACAAATCACTGACCATGTAAAATACGCGACCAAGAGTTTATTTTACCCCTCGGAATCAGTTATTATTTGACAAGATTCTCGGTAGACAACAAATTAAAAAATATATATTAATTTTACACTCACACGCAAATCAGTATCTTAATTTACTTTTCAAGTTGTGATAGTGCACATTTAATTTTCTAACACGTTTTAAATTTAAAAATTTAGAAATTTATTTATTTCATCTTATCTTTTTAGAACATATTTTTCTCTCACCTGGTAACTAAGCAGCAGACTAATAAAATTATTTCAGCTATATTAAACAAAATTTTAAATAATTATCCTTCGCTGTTACATGATTTTGTCGCAGAAATAACAAATTCCGTTACGAAACATCGTTTCAGGAGAATCTGGACAATAATTTTGAAGGTGTTTGGTTACTGTGGATAATGGACGGTGTTCAACCCTGTCGCCGTCCGTGCTCGCCTGCAGCTGCTGATATACTGTTTTCCCTTTTGACTCAAGTTCTAATACGTTCGCATACAATATTGATATAGCAACTGAGTGTGCTCTTAGCTATTGTGTGATACGGTGTAGACATACACCGGTGATGCCAAAAACCTGTTATTCTGCAGATATTCTAGAGAAAATTAAATGAGTATGATAATATCTTGAGCGCCCCCCCCCCCCAAATCAGTAGGTTATTGGTTGATGGGGCATTTATATCTATAAGTTAATGGTTAAAAGGGTCTTCATAGCTGTAAGTTAATGGTTTAAGAGTTTCTCTGTGTGTTTGTTAATTGTTTAAGACTTTTTACGATCTGTAAGTTAATGGTTTACGGTACCTCCCTAACTGTAAGTTAATAGTTTGAGAAATTTCCCCAAAGTAAGATATTTGTTTAAGGGGCCTCTTCAATGGTACGATAATAGTTTAAGCTTCTCACTATCTGTAAGTTAGTGGTTTAAGAGGCCTCTCTATCTGTTAATTAATCGTTTAGTGGCCTACCCATATGAAATAGAATTGCTCAAGTGGCTTCCATGTATTTTGGTTAACAGTTTAAGGGGCTTACCGAACTGTAAATTAATGGTTTACGGGACCTCCCTATCTGTAAGATAATAACTTAAGAAGCCTCCCTATCTGTAAGTAATTGGAGTAGGGGCCACATTATATGTAAGTTAACGGTTTAAGGGGCATTCTTATATGTAAGTAAGTGGATTAAGGGGCCTCCCTATCTGCACGTTATTAATTTTAAAATATTTTCCAATCAGCAATATATTGGTTTAAGGGGCCTATGTAACTGTAGGATAAATGGTTTCAGGGCCTATTGTAAATGTAGGATAAATGGTTTAAGGGGCCTATGTAACTGTAGGATAAATTGTTTAAGGGGCCTCCATATATGTAATATAAGAGTTTACAAAGATTTCTCCATACATAAAATACTGATTTTAGGGGCCTCCTAAAAATTTTAATGGTTTAAGGGGTCTCCCTATCTTGTAAGATAATACTTAAGAAGTTTCCACCATGTGTAACTTAATAATTTACGAGGCCATACTATCTAAAATGTATTGATTTAAGGGCCTCCCTAACTGTACATTAAAGGTTTAAGGGGTACTCACAATCTGTAAGTTAATGATTCTGTAACGAAATGTTAAAGGGGCCTCCTTTTCTGTATGTAAATGGTTTAAGGTGACTCGCTGTCTGTAAGGTAATTGATTAATTGTCTCCCAATTTGTAAGTTAATCAAGTAATGGGACTCCCTATCTGTAAGTTAATTGTTTAAAGGGCCTTCCTACCTGTAAGTTAATAATTAAAGAAGATTTATTCATCAGTAAGGTACTGGTATACGGAGCCTCACTAACAGTAAGATAAAGGTTTAGAGGGTATCCGTATCTGTAAGTTAATATATTAATAAGTTTTCCCTGTATGTAATTCATTGGTTTAGGGTCCTCTCTACCTGTAAGATTTTGGTATAAGGAGCCTCCCTAATTTTAAGTTAAAGGCTTAAGAGGCATCTCTATCTCTGAGTTAATTGCTAAAGCGGTCTCTCCGTCTGCAAGTTATAGGTTAAAAGGGCCATTCTGTCGGTAAGTTAATATTTAAAGGTGCTTATTATCCGCAAAAAACTGTTATATTATACTCGCTATCTGTAAGTATTGTTTATGGAATGTTCCTATTTTATCTTTAATGGTTTGATGCGTCACACTGTATGTAATTTAATGGTTTCGGGACCCTACCTATTTGTAAGTTAATTGTTTAAGGGCTCTTCCTATCCGTGAATTATGGTTTTAGGGGCTTCCTATCTTTAAGTTAATGGTTTAAAAGGTGTCTTTTCTGTAAGCTGATGGTTGGAAAAGTTTCCCTATCTGTAATTTAATCGTTTATGGGCCTCTGTAGTTGTAAGTTAATGATTTGAGAGGTCTTCCTATCTGTAAGTGAAATGCTTAAATGTCCTCCCTATCAGTAGTTAATAGTGTAAAGTGCCTCTTTTTCTGATAGGTAATGTTTAAAGTCGCCTCACTTTCTCTTAGTTAATGGATCAGTGGACCATCTTATCTGCGAGTTAATGGTTTTAAGGGTCTCCCTACCTGTAACTTAAATACTTTAGGCGCCTCCCTATCTCTGAAGTAATGTCTTAAGGCCCTTCCCTTATCTGTAATTTAGAGGTATGAAGAGCTTCGCTATCTGTACGATAATGGGCTAATGGCTCATGGGGCCTTTCCACCTGCAAGTTAATGGTTTGAGTAGTCTCCATAACAGTATGTTTATAACTTAAGGGGTCACCTTAGATCTGTGTTAATGGTTTGATAAGTCTTCCTATCTGTAGGTAAGGTAATGGTTTGAGGGGTCTCCCAATCTGTAAGTTAAATGCTTAAATGTCTTCCCTGTCTGTAAGTTAGTAGTTCAAACTACGCCTTTTTCTGTTAGTTAATGGTTAAAATAGCCTCACTTGCTGTCAGTTGATGGTTTAACGTGCCCGCTTATTTGTAAATTAATGGTTTTAGAGCTCTCCCAGTCAGCAATTTAAATACTTTAAGCACCTCCTTATCTGTGAGTAAATGGTTTATTGGTCCTCTCTCTCTGTACGTTTATAATATAAGGGGCCTACCTATATGTAAGTTAGTGATATGAGTGGTCTTTCTAATTCTGAGTCAGTAGTTTAAGGTGCCTGTCTCTCTGTAAGTTTATGGTTTAAGTCGCCTCCCCATATGTAAGTTAAATGTTAAGGGCTTCTATATCTGTAAGCTAATGGTTTGAGGAGTGTCCCTATATGTAAGTTAATGGTTTTAACTGCCTTCCTATTTCCAAGTTAATGGTTTTAAGTGCCTCCCTATTTCCAAGTTAATGGTTCTAAGTGCCTCCCTGTTTCCAAGTTAATGGTTTTAAGTGCCTCCCTATTTCCAAGTGAATGGTTTAAGCTTACCTCCCTATTTCCAAGTTAATGGTTTTAAGTGCCTCCCTATTTCCAAGTTAATGGTTTTAAGTGCCTCCCTATTTCCACGTGAATGGTTTTAAGTGCCTCCCTATTTCCAAGTGAATGGTTTTAAGTGCCTCCCTATTTCCAAGTGAATGGTTTAAGGTGCATCCGTATTTCCAAGAGAATGGTATTAAGTGCCTCCCTATTTCCAAATGAATGGTTTAAGGTGCATCCGTATTTCCAAGTGAATGGTTTTAAGTGCCTCCCTATTTACAAGTTAATAGTTTTAAGTGCCTCCCTATTTCCAAGTTAATGGTTTTAAGTGCCTCCCTATTTCCAAGTTAATGGTTTTAAGCGCCTCCCTATTTCCAAGTTAATGTTTTTAAGTGCCTCCCTATTTCCAAATGAATGGTTTAAGGTGCATCCGTATTTCCAAGTGAATGGTTTTATGTGCCTCCCTATTTCCAAATGAATGGTTTAAGGTGCATCCGTATTTCCAAGTGAATGGTTTTAAGTGCCTCCCTATTTCCAAGTTAATGGTTTTAAATGCCTCCATATTTCCAAGTGAATTGTTTTAAGTGCCTCCCTATTTCCAAGTTAATGGTTTAAATGCCTCCCTATTTCCAAGTGAATGGTTTAAGCTTACCTCCCTATTTCCAAGTGAATGGTTTTAAGTGCCTCCCTATTTCCAAATAAATGGTTTAAGGTGCATCCATATTTCCAAGTGAATGGTTTTAAGTGCCTTCCTATTTCCAAGTGAATGGTTTAAGCTTACCTCCCTATTTCCAAGTGAATTGTTTTAAGTGTCTCCCTATTTCCAAGTGAATGGTTTAAGCTTACCTCCCTATTTCCAAGTGAATGGTTTTAAGTGCCTCCCTATTTCCAAGTGAATGGTTTATGCTTTCCTCCCTATTTCCAAGTTAATGGTTTTAAGTGCCTCCCTATTTCCAAGTTAATGGTTTTAAGTGCCTCCCTATTTCCAAGTTAATGGTTTTAAGTGCCTCCCTACTTCCAAGTGAATGGTTTTAAGTGCCTCCCTATTTCCAAATGAATGGTTTAAGGTGCATCCGTATTTCCAAGAGAATGGTTTTAAGTGCCTCCCTATTTCCAAATGAATGGTTTAAGGTGCATCTGTATTTTCAAGTGAATGGTTTTAAGTGCCACCCTATTTCCAAGTGAATGGTTTTAAGTGCCTCCCTATTTCCAAGTGAATGGTTTAAAGTGCCTCCCTATTTCCAAGTGAATGGTTTTAAGTGCCTCCCTATTTCCAAATGAATGGTTTAAGGTGCATCTGTATTTCCAAGTGAATGGTTTTAAGTGCCTCCCTATTTCCAAGTGAATGGTTTAAGGTGCATCCTTATTTCCAAGTTAATGGTTTTAAGTGCTTCTCTATTTCCAAATTAATGGTTTTTAGATGCCTCCCTATTTCCGAGTTAATGGTTTAAGGCACGCACCTATTTATAAGTTATTGATTTAAGGTTTCTCCCATCTGTAAGTTAATGGTTTAATGGTTTTCCTATCTGCGTTTGAAACGTTTTTAAGTATGTTACGATTACTTCTTTTTGGCGAATCTATTAAACATGTTGAAACATGTGTTGTACTCTAAGCCATATTTCCGCAAATAAAATGGCATTTTCACCTCTGTAAGTTCCATAGGAACAGGAATGACAGTAAATCACTGCACGCTGTGGACTGGAATACACATTGTGTCTGAGGGAGGCGTGATGCGTGTATCTTCACTGTTAAAAATTTCCGTATATTCACTGAAATATTTACAGAAAAGTACCGTAAATTTACGGAAGTGTCTTTCGTATTTTTTGTTTACGGAAATTTGTCCGTATTACCAGTTTAAGGATGTTTGTCCGTAACTTTCCATAAATTCATTGAACTATGTTTCTGCAATTTTAAAGCTTATTGAACCGTGTTTCTTAAAAAAATGTGATATTAATAATCACCACGAATCCTGGAGTTAATGTGCATGCACAGTGGTACTAAGCGAAAATAAGACAAGACAAGCTAAGGTAATAGAAGCTTCCTGGTTGTCTAAACTTTGCTGCGAAGAGAAGATTAATACAAACAAGGACTCGTATCGCGCATGGACAAAGGGCTAAACAGTCCAGTAAGTGACGAAAGTGTTCAGAGTAGTGACCACGTGGGCGTTTTGACCCAACTGGGAGCAAAACTGGCGTAAGGTGAATTTGAATAGCAATTGTCCGCCCCTCCCCCGGGTGCTGCTATTGGGCTACAGGGCCATTAGGGGACGTGTCCTAGGCTGGGATTGGTTGTTGGGATCTTTTGGTACGAATAGCACCTAAGTGCCATGAGGTCTGTGATTGGCTGAGGACTTAAGCCCCGCCCTAGAAGGGGTTGGGCAGGGGGAGAGGGGGAGGGGAAGTGAGGGGAGCGGACCATTTTGGTACAAGTTATGCATAAACACCATAAGGGGGAAGTGGATGTCTGCCCCCTCTCCTGCACCCTATGCTTGTATTAGCCTATCTCTACCCTTATGGCATACCCCCTCCCTGTCATAACCCTATTCTCCTTATGATATACCACTGTCCTGTCTTAAAGCATCCCCTGTAGCCTCTCCTGCCCCCTCCCTTTCCTTAGAACATACCCTTCTAGCCTTCCCCACTCAATGGCCACACACATCTTGTATTCTCCTTGCTTCAACACAGCTGAAAAATAATCACTCCTGTTCTCTGTGCTTCGCGCTAGGGTTTATGTACCTTTAAAGTTATTTATTTCTACAGAATAAATTTTTTTTCTCATAATGTAATTAATAAAGTTCTCTAAAATCAGGATGTCAAATACAAGAGTTGTCTCTTATAAAGTTTATATCTTACCACTGCATGGAACTCACTTGCTCGTAAATTGTCACTTTGGTACAGTGGTTAGAGCTTCTGCCTGGTAACTACAAGGTCGTGGGTTCGAATCCCAGCAAATACGAAAAATGTTTCAGTTTACTAAATAGTGCGTAAGATTCTCGAGATATCATAGTTAATAAGTATATGTAGAATTTCTGGAAAATGGAGTGCCAGTATATTAAATACATTTAATATTTTTGCAGAAAACGGATTGTTCGTAATTTTACGGAGGGTTCCGTTATCTAGAAAAACTGGTGTCTGTTACTTTACGAAGATTTCTGGATAATTTTTTGCCAGTACTTTTCCGTAATTTCACGGAAATTTTTTCTAACAGTGTTGTCTTTCATGCCGCTTCCGCACTTCTAGGCTTTGAACGCGCAAAGTAAGTTCACTAAGGTGGTTACGTTCATGTTTGGAAGGTAAACATAAGGGAAAGTTAATGCCTATTCTTCTTTGGTCAGTCACGAGCAATATTTCACGAAGCTATCTTTACGTACGTCAGCCGCACTTTGTTAAAGAAATGCACTTCATTTTTGTAAGAAATATTGTATTTTATTGAAATCGTAATGACGTTAAAAAAACTGTCATACTATTCTACTATGAATGTAATCAATATTAATTAATTATTATAGTTGTATTTTGCAACTAGTTTTAAGGAAGATGTTTATACTGATGTCAGCATAAATCGACGTTCTTGACTGTCGCAAACAGATACATATTACACCACAGATGATTATTGTTTTCAATATTTGCTCTGTCACTCGTCAGCTGTTTTCTAACTGTGGAACACAACTTAGTTTTTATCTACAAAATACCTTATGAGCTTACGTTAAGTATCTAGGCTTTCAGGATAACCCTGGGCATTTCGATTGCGCTCGGACATCTTCGGCTATCTTTCTTCCACCAACTAAGCAGGCATCTGAAGTCGTCGAGAAAAGTCTGATACTTTCCTTCAGTTTTCTCTGTTTTGTGTCATCTGCGTCTGTCATTTGTGTCGTAATCGTTTACATCAACCATTTTGTCACCACTTTCCGTACACCTAATTTTGTTGATTTTGTAATAGTTCATCTTTGGTGTCGTCTTTCTTCATACAACGTCTATAATCCATTAATTAGTGTTATAATAGTTCTATCATCTTGTTTTTGTCGTCATTATGGATCTGACTACATTCATTTCCAGAAACGCATCTATGTTACATGTTTGTTGACAATGTGTTTTTTTCTGTAACACGGCAACATTGGCATGTATCCACAAAAAACGGTTCGGTTATTAACTGTTGTACTTAACGCAAGATCTGCCAACTGATGGAAATTTAAATTAAATGACAACTGGTCTTATAAAAGCATATAAGAAAATTGCCGCATTCCTGATAGGTGGTGGGGGTGGTGGATAAGTGGGTTTGTCAAGGTAAGGGGTGGAGTTAATGAGAAACTGCGTGATTAAACAAAAACACATTAGCTTCTTGGTGGGAGTGATATGGTTCATTAATGATGTCCTCCATGTTTTCAAGTAGTGTACTTGTCAGGGGTTGGAGAGTGTTCCTCTTGCATATAAAAATAATTAAACATTTTTATATTATTTATTTATTTTGTTTCTTTACATATTTTATTCAGTTTATCAGAACTCGTTACTGCTTGGCTATGTAAGGGGGAGAACGGAAGGAGTGTACTTGTCAGGGGGCGATGAGGATACCGATTGTATGTAAGTATTATTGTTAAAAAATAATACTTCATCAAACATAATATTTTTAATTCTTAAAGGCTATTTAATTTAATTTAACAGTATTCGATTAGGGCATAGCTAAGTTATGGGGAAGGAGAGGGTGAACATAAGAACTTAGTATTTTTTAAACACTGCATTTAAGAAGAATATAGAAAAAATAACCATGTTTAAAATTGAAGTATTAAGAAATAATTTTCAATTATAACTGAAAAACATACTAATTTTTAATATGGGGAATGGAGAGAGGATCTAAACAATAAACACTCTTAAGTCCACGTATTAAAAAATTTTAAAAATAAAAAAAAATATTGTTGATTAGATTTAAATTAAGCAATAATATTGAAAAAATCAGGATGAAAAAAAAATATCGATTAATTTTTAATACGGGAACTCATTTTCTGTCCTTTGTCAGTGGCACAAGAAAAAAAAAGTGTCATCAAGCCCCTTTGAGAAAAAATAGGGGTTACGTTTTTGTGCAGTCGAGTAAGAAAGATAGTGAAACTTTTAATAGAGAGAGAGAGAGAGAGAGAGAGAGGGAGAGAGAAAGAAATAAATTTAGAACAGGGAATTTTTTAAAGATATTTTTGAGGAAGAGTAAATTAAAAAAATGGCGACTGCCGATTGATGTTTCAACATGTCGGGTGACTTAATCGTACTCAAGTATTACGTGACGTTACAATAATCACTCGGGAATCGTCAGCATTAGCTAGTTGTAAATTAAAATTAATAAACAGGAATATTCATGTAAACAGTTGGTATTGCGTAATATGTATATACGTACTTGTCTCTACACTTCAGACCTGGTCGGGAGGCTTGCCAGACAGAACAAGCATCTGTTCCGGACGCGTATATTGGCAGCAACTTGTCCGGCAATGCTTCACGGCGTCGGACCAGAGGACGGGAGACGAGGCATCGTCCATCACGTAGACCAGTGGCATCCTGAACCTTATTGGCCGGCCGTTACTAGGCACATTGTGCTATACGTCACAGACGTGTGACAGCGTCCACTGTCCTGAGGACGCCTATTTTGTACATTTTGGCTGTTTCCTTCCCAATCAATTTGTCGAGGCTATCACCTAGAACTTGTCTAGTCCCTGGACACGAGAACTTCGAAGACAAACTCAATCGATGAAGCTAGTGGCATCGCCCTTCTGCGAAGAGTGAGAAAATAATGGCAGTGCAGATCATGTTACCACTGATTGGCTAAAGGCCCAGAAAATACTTGAGTCTTTTAAATAGTATACAAAAAAAGAGGGCCTCCAACCAATAACGACGAACGTAATAAATTATAAAGCAACGCAGGCAGTATGGAACATGTTTGCAATCAAAATTGGATGGAGATTTGATAAAACTGATGCGTTAACAGTATCTGAATTACTTTCGCAAGAAAGATCGCAGTGTGGACTAACGGCTCCTTCCCATAACAATTTGTCTCCAATAATTAAGTGTTAGATCAAACAGATTGTGTATTTTGACATAAGGAATGAAGGGAGTGACTGTACTACGAAAGTTCTGTAAAAAAAACGGAAGAAAAACTTGTTGGTAGGATCCCAGCTGCGTGAATATCAATTACAACAAATATTATTGCAGCAAACTTTCATGCGATTTTGTCATGCATTTACTGGAACTTGTACAGAGAAAAACCTTGGTTACAGTCAATCATATTGTACATGGGTTTGTATATTGCGAAACAAAAATGTTCATTCAATCGGTTCCTAGTTGAAAATATCTAGGATTCATCGTTTACAATGAAAATGAAAACAATGCGTACGGTATGTAGCTGCATTCAGTGCATCGTTGCTAAGCAACACGTCCTGGAATAAATAAAACTAGAAAAGAGCTCGTTGAATTTAAACGTCTGAACAGATTTCCTTAAATCGTAGCTAAGAACACACTCGATCACGTCAGCTTTCAAACAAAAAAAAAACCGCATCAAAATCGGTTCATTCGTATAGGAGCTACGATACCACAGACATACAGATAAACAGATACACACACATGTCAAATTTATAACACCCCTCTGTTTGCGCCGGGGGTTAAAAAGTGGGTCTTATGAAATAAGGGGTAACTGATGCATACGTTCATGAGTTCATGTTGTCAGCGTGTGTCCCCCTAAAAACTTTTCAATGAGTGAAACGGATTTCTTCAAACTTTCTTGTGCTTTTCTTTTATAGTAAAATTCCGGACTGGACTGAACTTGGACTGAAATCAACATGGAGCGAACGTAAAATGAAAGTAGACTGAAATGTGCTTACAGTAAAATTTTCAATCTAGATTGATATGTAAACGTGGAATGAATCCGTGTCTTGAGACATCTATTTGCAAAACATTGAACTGCAGTACAAATGAAAGAGGCGAATAATTTGTTAGATATTTTGTTCTAATTTATTTGCCGGAATATTTATTTTCATTTAATTTGCGCTTCCCATTAGTTTTATAACATTAAACAGTATTATGTAACCAGATCAGGACGATTCTAATCTCTGAAAAAACCAAAGAAACTGTTCAATATGGCGACCGCTTCATCTTAATTCGGTTAAGGTTAATTCTATTACAGGTTAGAAAGAAAATGCGTTTACTTATAAGAGAGTTAGTTTGGCACAGGGAAAATTTCTGCCGCTAGTTTCACTGCTGTCACTAAAGAACAGGAAACTGTAGTACAATTAAATTTAAATAGGCTTTGAAATGACAGAAGTAATTTAATTTAATTTTAAAGAGAAAATAAACCAAATTCGCATTTTAAATTATCAACTTTATGTAACTTAAAATTCAGGAAAGCTCTGTGATTGGTCAGTTGGTACCCATTAACGATACAGCGCTCAATTTTTCCCTGTGCCAAACTTTTAACGTTGATCTTTCTAACCTGTAGTAGAATTAACCTTAGTTCAGTTCAGTCCGGTATGTATTTAAAGTAAACATTTCAATCCGGATTCTACACTCCAGTCCACATCGCCGACTGGACTGGATTACTCACTTCACTCCTACTTCAGTCCAGTAGGAATGTGTTTAAAGTATAATTTGAATAAAGATTCTTCAGTCTACTCCTAGTTCAATCCGGATTCAGTTGTTACTCTAAACGTAGTAACATGGTACTTTGTAATCTGACTTGAGTTTTATACATTTCGTTTACGCCCTGTTCATATTTTCAAAATTACGACAATTTTTTATATTATTTGCATAATTACATATTTTAGGAAGCATTTTTCATTATTGTATCAAACTTGGTACACATACACTATGTACAAAACTAGCATCCTATATCTTAAGATGCATTTTTCAGAATTTCATAAAACTTGGTACACACATACTGCACATAAAGCTGACTTGACTTTTGTGTATTTCGTTTATCTTACGTCCATACTTTCAAAGTAGCGGACAGTTTCATTTTTTTAGCATAGTAATACATAGGTATCGTAGGAAATATTATTCTGAATTTCATACACAATCGGTCTGATCGAGTCGGGTCGCCGCAAGCAAGCAAGTCAGCGCCGAGCGCAGCACGTCACCGACTGGTATCAGGCGCACATACGAGTAAAGGAGTTCACGCTCTGCAGTATCTGAGTGACACGTCTGTATAGTTTCTGGTCTCCTAATACTCTCGCTCGTCCGATGGTACGACGGCGACTACGGCGCGGCGCGCGGTTGCGTGCGATTTTTTTCGGCTTGTTTGAATTGTAAGAACATTACTGAAATGAATCAGCAACCACTCACGGATTTGCAGTGACTTTCCATTGATAAATTAGTTTAAATGGTTCCATTCAGAATTGGGACAGCACCTAGAAAAACTTTTTAATATACATGAATGATTCTTCCGACATATTTTCGCACTAAATGCAACAACGTAAAAAAATATTCGGTGATGGACCGTTAAAAATGCTGTATTTACAAAACGTCACCGTAAACATTGAAAACACGTTTTTATTGGCTAACACGCGTATGACGAAATTGTACAGTTGTGGTCGTTTGCCACCGCTCGCCAGGCAAAATATGTTTTGAGATTTTCACCGATTAAAAAAACTAATTAAATGTAATGGTTCCGGTAACATAAAAGCTAACTCGGGAAATTTTCTCGTTGTTAATGCATGCACGATTTCAGAATTTTTAATTAACAATGAAGATTTGACTGACACTCTGCACTTGAGTTAATAGGAGTGAAGAGAGCACATTTAATTTATTTTTCTTTTTTAGCATTAGGCTTGAGTTTATGTATCTTTAATTACATTTATAAAGGAATAACTTACTACAAATTAATTTGACTGTTTCAGATCCAGTCAAGAATAATAAATTTCGGTTAAAAAAGTCAACCGAATAAAGCTCGTACGAATCCTAAAAAGTGAACTTACCGAGCTAAATAGTTCGAATGCGTTTAAGCAAACCCGGGTCTTACACACTGGCGATGGAGCATTCTGGCTGCGCAAGTCGGGAAAATTACATAACAAATTAATATTTCTACTAAAAATCACTATTTCCTCCCAATAATTTTTACGTTTCTTGTGAGAGCCCTTGATAGTTGCAGCCTGTTGTGCTGCCATTTATTGTTAAATTGTTACAAGATCCCGCCCACCACACGAATTATCGGCCAGTCACGGGTGCCTTGAGCTCGCCTATTGGCTAAGTCGTTTCAACAGGCGGGGCGGCCGCACAGCGGAACATCAAAAACACAGTGAATTGTACAGACGTCGAGATTTGGTCGCAAGTTTTAAATTAAAAGTACTTACTTATGTTATTGCCAACCATGTCATATTATGTACAATACATTGAAATAAGCTCTAAATTCACAAACTGTACTTTTGTCGCTAACATAAGACCGTTTTAGGTCTTGACTAGAAACCACGCCCAATCCACCTAATGAGTTGTACTGCTGACAAAGGTTTATAACTCACTGGAGTTCACTCCATACGCGTTCTTACCACATAAACAACTGGATTTAACGCAATTTCATGAACTAAACATAAGTTGCTGTTGTTGAGTTAGAGTAAATCAGACACGCAATAACAAGTCCAATGACGTCACAGGGACATCAACATGGCGGCACATGTTTTTACTGAGCTAAAATAAACGCTCTTTATATTTGAATTTTTCTCGAGCTATACGAACAGAAATAAAGAAAGTGTGGTACCGTTATTCTTTAAATTAAACGAACTTTTAAATAAAAATATAATTTAATAGTAGGTAACTAACCAATTGTCTTCTATTATATAGGCATACCATACAATAACATCTTAAGCAAAGTAATTTATTTAAGACAAGTTTGTTCACAATTATAAAAACATCTATGGGGCGTGGTACATTAGTTAAAGTTTTTCTTGCAAGACAATAAGTAGCCGCTTATTTCCCAACGCAGCATGAATACAGCGTCAAACAGGCCCACACATGATGACTAAGGAACTCGTAGACTGTTCTGACGAGTAACGTTTTTAATTCGATCTAATGGGGAAATTCCTACATGAGCGCAGAACAAACTCAGGTGAATCCATGAATCCTGCACGTCGACATCGTTAACTTGCGGTTACAATACAGAAATACGGCGTGTGTTCACCTGAAGTGCTCTAAGACGTTCTGTAGACGAGAAGGTAAAAATGTTCTACCATAAATATAACACGTACCGCGGAATCTTAAGAACCATAATGCCTTACCAATTATAAAGTTGTTGCTAAATTGTTGGACGACAATACGGGATGTTTGCGCGAGTATGTAGGATGTAATAACATATGACTGAAATGCATGCATACCCTACCAAAAAAACGTAAATACACGACTTTCCAAGACATGTTCATATTTTAATGCTACTCGTTGGGAATCAACTGCAGTCGATTGCTAAGAACTGACGGAAGATGCAATCTGTTGCATTACATACTCGATAACCTAAACACTCTAACGGGCTTCCCATATTATCCACCATAATATCTGTAGGCACTCATTTCAAAGAAACTTATAAGTACCGAGAACTGGGTACACCATTTTTTTAAAAGCTGAGTAATAAAATTTTAGTGACCAGTTCACGAGTATATACAATTATATATACATGGTGAGTTTAAATAACAGCGACAAACGCTGGCAGCTGAATCCTTAGGAAAAAATAAGAAGGAAATGTAAGAACCACTTTTCTCGGAATTTATTATAAAGAGAGCTGTGCGCCTCCAAAAGTTGGATTTTGAAATGATTAAAACATAATATTAATTGCGATTAAGCGACAAATACGCGAATAGTGTTTTGTATAATGGAGATCACTGACCTCGAGAAATGTGGTTGGAAAGATCAACCCCGTTCATTGTGGAAATGGAGGTTGCCCACCCTGCGTTTGCATGAAAATTATTAACGAACACTTGTAAGAGATTTGTTTTATGTATTTATTAATCAGCACGTTAAAATTAACAAAAAAGGTCTTCTTGTCCGAACACTCTCAGGTGAACCGTTTGCGAGAAATACGTGGTGACATTATTCAGAACAGAAAGCGCGTGGCCTGACAGATACGCAATCCACTACACACAGGACTTGTAACTATGATGAAAGACGGACACTGCATTGCTATTATTTACCAATGTACACAACACTTTACGCATTAAAATTACAGTGGGTGCTATCTGTGTTACATAATTAAGTTAAGGAGGTGGTTTCTCAAATACCTCATCTCGTATCACGTACACGTTTTATTTAATTAATTAAATGTAAAACGTCCGTATTGGTCTGAAAATCACCAACAAACTCCACTCGCATACTCCTTATTAAAAATTAAAAGAAATCATACGTGCAACGTATGGTATACGAGGTTTCGTAACGTGGTGGGCCACCTTGAAGTGGAACCTGTAAGCCTAAACATGTGTTTATTGTAAAAATTGCAGAATGTACTTGACATGGAACAGTGACATGTATGACTATGTGTAGTTGGACGATTATGTACGACCTCTGCTATTCCCGTCGCTGCCATCACAAGTTAACATAGAACAAATAAGGGTTGCAACACTGATGTCGCATAATCTTTCGTGATGCTAATGCCTAATTGGTTATGGATTATTGGTCAGCATGCTAACTATGCATAAGTTATTTGTCATGTGTCACCCCTCTAGTTGCATTTCGCAAAATATATGCATAATGGTTGCAATTTATGCACCTGGAATGTAAGCAACACACATCACGCACAATGTGATCAGGCGTGGAATTACATTCAAATGTGGCAGGTCCACAAATGCATTGAACAAGCATGGTGTAATGTTAATGTATGCTGTATTCGTTATATAAGAACAAATTCGTAGAGCCACGATGTTATGGCGAAACCCCATTTGGTTCCAATGCCTTATGTGCACATCTGCAGCTATGCTTCATGGTTATTGGCAGCGTGTGTTTGCTCAGACACGTTTCCCATTTGACTGCACCAATCTGAAGACAGTTATTATGACACCACACGACCGTGATTCGCCAGTATAACCCCATGACAAGTAAGAGTTAAAAAAATCCAATCACTGACGTGATGTGAGTTGCTTCCATGCCGCATTTGCATACCGTTATACATACTTCGCGACGGCAACGTTTAGAGAGGTGACACGCGACAAATTACTTATGCATAGGGCCATGAGTATTTCGCGAAAAGAGTTTTGCCCCAGTTTCAGTGTCTTACGTGCAGATCTGCAGTTCTGCTACATAGTCATTGGCAGCTTGTCTGTGTGAAGTGATGTTTCCCAATTGACTGTGCCAGCCACAGTAAGGTTACTGTGACGTCAGATGTATGTTACTTGCGAATAGAACCCCCAAGACACGTGACAGTTAACACATCCAATCACTGACTATGAATCAGAACTGTAGATGTGCACATAATGCACTGAAACAAACTGAGGCAAAATAATTTTCGCGAAGTGTTCACGGCCCTAATTATGCATAGTTAGCATGCTGACAAATAATCCATAACCAATTAGGCTTTAGCATCACGAAAAATTATGCAACATCAGTGTTGCAACCCTTATTTGTTCTATTATGTAAAATTGTGATGACAGCGACGGGAATAGCAGATGTCGTACATATTCGTGGCCCACCACGTTACGAAACCTCGTATACCAAATGTTGCCCGTACGATTTATTTTAATTTTTTAATAAGTAGTATGCGGGTGGAGTGTGTTGGTGATTTTCAGACCAATACGGACGTTTTACATTTAATTAATTAAATAAAACGTGTACGTGATACGAGATGAGGTATTTGAGAAACCACCTCCTTAACTTAATTATGTAACACAGATAGCACCCACTGTAATTTTAATGCGTAAAGTGTTGTGTGCATTGGTAAATAATAGCAATGCAGTGTCCGTCTTTCATCATAGTTACAAGTCCTGTGTGTAGTGGATTGCGTATCTGTCAGGCCACGAGCTTTCTGTTCTGAATAATGTCACCACGTATTTCTCGCAAACGTTTCACCTGAGAGTGTTCGGACAAGAAGACCTTTTTTGTTCATTTTAACGTGCTGATTAATAAATACATAAAACAAATCTCTTACAAGTGTTCGTTAATAATTTTCATGCAAACGCAGGGTGGGCAACCTCCATTTCCACAATGAACGGAGTTGATCTTTCCAACTACATTTCTCGAGGTCAACGATCTCCATTATACAAAACACTATTCGCGTATTTGTCGCTTAATCGCAATTAATATTATGTTTTAATCATTTCAAAATCCAAT
The DNA here is from genome assembly GCA_003012365.1 of Medauroidea extradentata. Taxonomy (NCBI): domain Eukaryota; kingdom Metazoa; phylum Arthropoda; class Insecta; order Phasmatodea; family Phasmatidae; genus Medauroidea; species Medauroidea extradentata. The sequence continues at coordinate 5,498 of PNEQ01025040.1, read as the reverse complement.
TTTTGGAGGCGCACAGCTCTCTTTATAATAAATTCCGAGAAAAGTGGTTCTTACATTTCCTTCTTATTTTTTCCTAAGGATTCAGCTGTCAGCGTTTGTCGGTGTTATTTAGACTCACCCTTGAGTACCCAGTCATGATTATGTTTCCCGTCAACAAATGTATAAACTAATGTTAGTGGTGCAAACACCAAGCGATGTGGTGCAGCGGTAGCACGTTGGACTCTCAAACGAGAGGTCCCGGGTTAGATTCTCGGCTCTGGCCATCCTGTTTCGGTATTCCATTGTTTATCGAAACCACTCGAGACGAATGCTGGGATGGTTGCTTAACAAAGGCCATGGCCGATTCCTCACCCAGCTCCTGTCATTGTAGCAAGTTGTGTGTCACAATCTCTAATGACCTCGCTGTAGACAAGACATAAAGTCCACTTACCTTGCAATACCTTACCTTAAGTGTGTTCAAGTGCGATAAAACCATAATTTTATATTTTTATGAAATATAGTTAGTTTTGTATACAATACTTTAGAGTACAGTTTCCTCTTACAAAACAATTATAGCTCTCCTAGTTTTCTCATAAAGGTGCGTCAAAGACAAAATTTGCTTGTTACGCTGCCATTGAAGTCGTAAAAACAAATCAACCTACTTAAGTGAAATAATTAACTGAGAATTTACATCCCATAAGGCATGCAATAAAATATTTAAAAACCTACAATGCCATATTTTGAACTTTTAAAAAAATCACAGAAGTACAGAAAAGTCTACAAAAATTCAAAATTTTTTTAAAAAATTTAAATAGTTTCTTAATGTTCTATTACGTAGCCCATGGCATGTCACTTCACTGTGAATTATTTCACTTACATAAGTCAACTGGTTTTCACTATTCGCATGGCAGCAGGATATGCAAATTATGACTTTGACGCATCTTTATGAAAGAACTAAGCGAGATAAAATTGTTCTGTAAGAGGAAATTGTACACAGAAGAATCGTCGACAAAACTAACATTATTTCATATAAATATAAAATTATGATTTTATCGCACCTGAACGCCCCTAAGACAAACACACGGCTTTGAAGGTAAATGTGTACGGATACTATGAGCCTAAGTGCTAAGCAGATCTGATTTGTGAGCTTATCACTTGAGACGTGCATACTTTGCAAAATTCACGTTTATTTTTTTGCTAGCAGACTAGCTATACGATATTTCGATGTCTCCTATTTGCCGACAATGTCGTGAGGCGCCGCGAAGGATGCTTCTGACTGATAATTAGAAGTTCCATGGTAGAGTGTCCAACCTCCCGTAAAGCGTTACACATGTAAATGGGTCCAGGGCCATGAACTTTCCGCGAAAATAATTTAGCCCTAGTTTGTTTCTGTGCTTTACGTTCACATCTGCAGTTGCACTTCACGGTCAGTGAGTGGGTGTCTAGAGGTTGTACTCGCAAACCACAGACGTGTGGCGTCGCAGTAACCTTATTGTTATTGGCCCAGTCAAATGGGAGACGTTATTTCGCGAAAACACTGCCAATAACCATGAAGCATATATGAAGGTGTTCTCGTAAGGCGTTGAAACAATGTGGGGCTAAATTATTTTCGCGAAAAGTTCATGACCCTATAACCAGGGGATTTATTTCAGGTTTTTCTTCGGGGGGAGGGGGGGGGGCAAGATTTTTTTTGGTGACAGTGACCTTGTTGCACCTTTTTTACTAATTAAGCATGCATAAATTAGAAACTTTAAAACCGTAAAACGGGGTGGTTAGAAACATTCGGGGTGAATAGAAACACATTCAAAAGCTATATGTTTTGTATTAATTCTATTTTAAAAATTCTATTTTTAGGTAGGCAAGTTAAAACAGTTTATAAACAGTAATTTCATAGTAATAATAATTTTTTAAAGCAAAAGGTATCAGCTAGGTATTTATTTCTGATTTGGTTTCTATTCACCCCAGTGTTTCTAATGACCCCATTTTACGGTAACAAAACTTCCGTTTTATGTGCTTAAGTTAGCATTATTTTAATAACAAATTACAAAAAATATATTTTATACACTTAAAATTCTAAATACAAGGGGGGGGGGGAGGTTTGCCACCCCCTGAACCACAAATTGACGTCCCTGCCTATAACAACATCCCATAGAGGTTCGGGGCCAATGTAATCACAGGTTGTACACTGATATGTACAGGGAAGTGGATTCTAGTGTGTCACCAATAATAACGCCAAATTTTCTGGTACTTGCTTGTCAATTGCACTGTTTGGAAACACTATGTTAGGTATAGACGTACCTGTTGTCCGTGAGAGTACTTGGTGCCAGCCACGAGACAAGGGTCGGGGTTACTGCTATTGTTGGGAGAGGCCGCAGATAGCAGCACTGGCGCTGAAACATAATTGAAACATGCGTCAATCAACACAGTAGTGGCCACACGTAACACTCATTGTATGATATATATGCATGAGTGCGCCTACTCTTTCAAAAAAAAAATATTGTAAATTTACTATACCAATTTAAATGAGTGTCACACAATGGGTAAGGTAAAAGTTACTTTCCCATACATCAGTGGTATCGTTCCTATACCATTTAAAGTGTTAACCGACTTATCTAGTAGCAGCGCTAAACATTTTCTCTATTTGCAGGTGTCCCATAATGTGTTTTAGTTAATCGTAGAGTGGAAATTCTAAATATTCTAACTGCCTCAAATATGTTTTTGAGTAAAAGGGACAAAAAGCGCTGCAAGAGCATGGTTACATATGGGACATTTAATCTTTCGGCGATCGTAAAAATTATTAGGAATATTTTGAAGCTTAGCTCTTACAGAAAAACATAGGCAGTAACACATATTTCAGTTTGACGTAATTAACTCAATTCTGTTTGTTTTGGCACTTAGATTATTTATAATTTCCACTCTTTCCCATACTGTTTAAGAAAGTTTGTTTTATGATGTAGACGTTTCCATGGAGGAAGGGTGGGGAAAGGAGATGGTGGTTTATTTCAAGTAGTGTTCCATTTCTATAAATAAATATATCAATACATTTAAAAATGTGTGTATGTAATCTGAAAATGAATATAGACTACGGGTTTACAGTATGTATGGGAGAAGGCCGGGGCGAAGGTTGGGCCGACTGTTCGACTAAAAACACGCAAATAACGTGTCTGTTCTGCTCGCATGTGTGTTATGTATTGCTGGTAAGGCCGGGAGCTTGGTAGATAACGCTATCAGTAGCTATAGCGTGCTTCAGGTAGACGCAAGTTTCAACTAGTCTGCTGGCTCAAAAGCGGCGAAGCAATAAGGTCGACCTTGAAGCGCGCATCAACTGCCGCGTCGCCTCAACGAGCCAAGCGCTAAACTGGCGTGCAAGGTTTTTACTAAGGGACACTAAGCGGTGACCATATAATTTTATTGGTGGACAGTCTGTAAGTAAGTTCAGCGCAGGTCGAAATCTGAGTACATCCGGTTAGTTCATTTTAACGTACGGAAGTCTGAAAAGGCCGTTTTTAGCCATGTTGGATGGCTTAGAAACACTGTTTTTCATGAGCGTTGTGTCTTAACAATGAGGTTCCGACCTTGTTTGAAGTTTGTTTTCTTTTCGTACGTTGGCACAACGGGCAAACGTGGAATATTTTCGTAGAAAAAACCTGTTTACGAACACGCTGCAACGCATTTGAAGCGTGGGGTTGGAGGCCGCCTGAAGGTTGTTCACGTGGCTAAAATCCCAAATTTTATATTTGCTTGGCATAGGGTTGGTTTTATAGACGTTACTTATAACTACATTTCCCACTTGTAGACATTTTTTAGCTCACGTAGTTTTCCCACAGCGGTACGTCAAAGTCAGAATTTGCTAGTTACAGGAACGTAGGTTTAACAAAAACCAAGTGATCTACTCGAATGAAATAATTTACACTGAAATTAGATATAAAGGGCAATATGCTAAAGTATTAAAAATTACAGAATTGAATTTCTTTGTACTTTATAAAAAAAATCCGAAAATGACGGAAATTTACCTCATTTATGGCAATTTTTAAACAAGTCAAAAAAAACTTTGTTGTGTGTTTTTTAAATATTTTAGCATAGTACCCATTATATAATTTCAGCGTAAATTATTTCATTTGAGTAAGTCACTTGGTTTTTGTTAAACCTATGTTCCTGTAACTTGCAAATTCTGACTTTGACGTGCCGCTGTGGGAAAACTATGAGAGCTAAAAAATGTCTACAAGTGGATAATGTAGTCACAAGTAACGTCTATAAAACCAACCCTATGCCAAGCAAATATAAAATTTGGAATTTTAGCCTCGTGAACGCTCTTAAGAGGAGTCCTTCGCGGTGTCGAATTTGCACCTTCGATGCGTGGGAACAGCGTAGCGATAAGAGCGTGTGTCCCACACTTGACGAGAAGAATATCGCCTCTATTCGCAGCGCGCCAAACTGGCGTGCAAGGTTTTCCTTGTAGTCTTTTTACTATGGGACTTTTAGGCGGTGACCAACACATGCCTCTCGCTTTGCACTTTACGAATTCAGGTAATATTTCCGGAGTTACAGCAGTCTAAAAACCCGTTTTTAACCATTTTGAGAGGCCCGAAAATCGTTTTCCTAACAAGCGTGCTGAATTTTTGAAAACATAGAAGCATGATTTCAAGTTCGTATTATTTTCGTAGATAAACGTGGTATAAATAAGTTAAGCGGTTTCCCGTAAAAAAGAATACGCGTGACACACCGCAACGCCGGCCGTGCGCCAGTCGAGGTGCCTATCAACGAGCATATCCCTGCACCAAGAAGGTATAATATGTGGTATTCCAGAAGAAGGAAGTATATGTCTGTCGCCCGTCCGGCCCGAGGAGTGGATGAGGCGAGGCGAGACAAGTGTGGAGCAACGTAACGGAAGTTCCCTGCCGGCCAACTGTCACGTTTACCCATATACTTCTCAGAATTATATGGAAGGCAAAGACGAAAACGTAAGTGCTTATGGTCATTTTGTATGGCTACAATTAGTCCATTTCGTTTTCAAAGATTGGCAATATTTATTTAAAACGGGGCTACTGGGGCAAGAACAAGTTTGTCTACTAAACTGCCATGTAAATATTGGCCCATCTTGAGTACTAACTACGGGCTGGTAAAATTTTGACTACAAAAATTTATAATACTGCCCTTTGGCCTTAAGTTACACTGTAAGTTGGACTTGGACACATATGTACTTCAAACCATTTACAAACCAATAATTCACTGACATTATAAATAAATATATATTGTTACGAGTTTGGAGAACACAAACTTTTCAATGTGGGCAATACCCATGAGTTCTTTTGGGATAGAGGTCTTATAATTATAAATAAAAGAGTTAAATCAAGTACTGGATTTAATAGCTCACAAAACTATGAAATACACAAAACAGTAATCAAATATAACTCTCACAACACAATTAATTACGCACACAATTAGTACTGTTCCACAGAACGTTAATTAACTTAGAAAATTGAAGCACTAGAATGATTACAATTAATCAATTAAAGACT
>PNEQ01025039.1:0-14079 GCA_003012365.1 Medauroidea extradentata | reverse complement strand
GAATGTTTTATTTTTCCTCTCCTTGCAACAGCTGTCCCACACACCCATGCACTACAGTTACTAGAGGTAGTATTATCTCGCCTATCTTTGCACTTCCTCTGTCTATCCATCTGTACTCTTTCTCTGTGGCTGTCATCTTTCTTGCTAGATTCATCTCTCAAAAATGGGTTAGCTGTTTCCTTTTCTGCTTTGTAAAACGACTATACAATATGTTGATTTTTGTCATCATATTGCATAGCTCCAGTCCCAAACCTGGAGAGCTGCTATCAAGTTTGTGTAACAGCAATCTTGTGTGCGGTGAAGCTTGAGGGCATTGCACTAACATGATCAACAGCAAAGACTGTACTAGATTAAATTCACAAAATGGATTAGTTATTTCCTTTTCTGCTTTGTAAAACGCCTATACAATATGTTGATTTTTGTCATCATATTGCATAGCTCCAGTCCCAAGGCTGGAGAGCTGCTATCAAGATTGTGTAACAGCAATCTTGTGTGCGGTAAAGCTTGAGGGCATTGCAATTACATGATCAACATCAATGACTGTGTAAGAATGAAAAAAATGTTAAAAAATATACCTTATAAACATAAAATAATAAAACAATACAACCTCGAAGCCTAGCAGATGATGCGCAGCTAAAATTCCAAGTTAACAAAATTACTATCGATTGAGTAAACAATATGGACGGTGTGACACGAAAACAAAATGGCGGACATCATTCAAATGGTAGCGTCATCTGTCGGTGCCGAGAGAGAGAGAGAGAGGAGACAGGAGAGAGAGAGGAGAGAGAGAAAGAGAGAGAGGAGAGAGAGACTGATGATGTGGAAAGAGGGCGTCGTTTGTCGGTGCCGAGAGAGAGAGGAGAGAGAAAGAGAGAGAGACTGATAACTTGGAAAGAGGGCGTCGTCTGTCGGTGCTGAGAGAGAGAGAGAGAGAGAGACTGATGACATGGAAAGAGGGCGTCGTCTGTCGGAGCCATACTGGAAGGAATGACAGAGCGGGAAAATATGGAATGATAGAGCAGGACATTGAGATCCATGCTCTTCTCGAAAGAATGACAGAGCAGGAAAAAATGGATGCCAAAAAAATTACCTAGATCATTCTCGAAGGAATGAGAGAGCAATGGGAGAAAAAATCAAATGAATGACAGAGCAGGATAAAACTTAATACAAGACTATTCTCGAAAGAATGACAGAGCAGGAAAAAACATGAAAGCCAAAGGATTATTCTCGAAGGAATGAGAGAGCACGAAGTAATGGAATGATAGAGCAGGAGAAAAAAAATTAACAGAATGATAGAGCAAGAGAAAATGAAATACAAGACTATTCTCGAAAGAATACCAGAGCAGGAAAAACCTAGATTATTCTCGAAGGAATGAGAGAGCACAAAGTAATGGAATGATAGAGCAGGAGAAAAATTAACAGAATGATAGAGCAGGAGAAAATGAAATACAAGATGGCCGACAAAACCAGACGACAAAATGGCTGACAATTCAAGATGACGGACAAGATGGCGGCCAAGATGGCGGCCAAGATGGCGGTCAAGATGGCGGCCAAAATGGCGGCCTTGGCTCCGAGCTCCGACGCCCCGCGCCCCCAAAGTGCACCCCCTTATCCCTACTACTAATATCAATCCCGTATATATGTAGTACTTGTTCTAGTTCGTACAGTTGATTTTTAACCCCGCAGGCATTCCAATTTAGTGCATCCTTTTTTTTATCTGGCGAGCCCCCAAATCCCGCTACGACAGCGTGTACCCCGTCTCAGTCTATGGGTACTCCGGCATGCATTAGTAACTAGTTATATCGCAAGGAGGGATTGAGTTGCGTCTCAAGGCTAAGCCTTATACGCCTTAGGTAACATGCAGGTATTATGAGGTCGCGGGCCTCATGGGATGAGCAGGGTTGTCTGGAGGCATGGCTGCGATTGTAGCCATGCACTCACCCCCGAAGACAGCAAGGGATAGGTAAGAGCACAGAAAAACCAGTACAAATAGAGTAGGGTACTAAGAAAATCTGTGCGACAGAGCGTGCAGGGAATAAACCACAATAATTAATGTTAGGACATGGAGAAAGTAGATATTTAGTTAACAATTCGTTTCCGAATTTGTTAAGAAAGATGTGTGTCGGGGAATTGTGACGTCTCATTGGCTAGCGGCCACAGCCAATGAGAAGAGGGCGCTGCTCAGAGAGCTTTGTGCTAAGAGCCTGTGCGCTCCTAGCGGCCATCGCCCACACTCCCGAGCGCAAGCAAGCTCACGCTCTGCAGTGTCGGCAACAGGAATAATTTTCGGTTTGCCGGCCATGGCCAGAGGCCACCCCAGGCTGAGTGACTCGTCTGTCCGCCGTCGCCGTCTTCCTTCTTCAGTGTTGGCAGCTGTACCTTCATGTCAGGGTGGAGGAAGGGGCACCACTCCCTGTAGTACCTCCAAAATCTTCGGGCTGGTTTTAGGCGCGCCATCCCGAAGCTACCGTGCTAGCCAGGCAGGGCCCTGACAAGGGCTTAGCCACCTCGATGTCCAAATTCCGACACATTTCAGTTCCCCATGCATGCAGCTCTACACAGCCTGCAAGTTCCAGACGGCGGTTCGTTTCACTTCGCATTTTTTTAGCACCTCGGTCCCCCGCCGCCCTTCTTCGACAGACAGCTTCCTGTTGCTTGCCAATCTTCTTACGAGTCACTCAGCTTGCCGCACCGACGCCCCGACAGCGCAAGCGCTGGCCAGTTGGTGCACGAGCTGGTATTTGAATATTCCCAGCAACACCATAGCATGGTGCTCCCATATCTGCCACCCATGGGACGCGCTCTATAGCAGATGGTCGCTGCCTTCCCTTCCATGTGAGCACATCACCCTTCACGAGTTACACACCTTCGTTGCTTTTAGGCGCGGCAAATCCCGGTGCGCAGCACCGCGAGAGAGCGATGCTTACCCCACGAAGGAAGAAACTAGAGTAGTGAATCCTGGGCCATTTCTGGAGCCTTTAAAGGCTCGGCTTGAGCTGGTCGCTCCTGATTGGCCGGGCGCTCCTGATTGGCCGGGCGCTCCGGCCTATCCTGGCGCGGCGCCTGGGGCGGGGTGGGGGCAGCCTTCTTGGCAGTCTGCTGCGCCTGCTCGAGGCGCGGGCTTTTTGCTACTTTTCGGAGCTATTTTAGGGGTCATTTTCCCCTTTGGTTCCATTTGAGGGGGGCGTTGGCCTCTGGGCCGGTGAGGGTTGGCCAGTGCAGGGAATTCTACCTCAGAGAATCCCTGCTGAGCGTAAAAAGTGTTTTACCTATTACTCGTGGGTATAGGTACGTTTAGGGCGTATCCAGGGACAAAGTTTTGCTCCTGAGTGCGTTGTTGTGGGCCTCTACCCATGGTGGTCCAGCCGTCTTGCCCAGGGGCCGCGAGGGGCCTTGTAGTTTTGGGGGGTTGTCCCTGTCCCTGCAGCGAGGCTTTACTCTGTTGTTGGCGCTTCTGCCTCTCATCTTTTGGCAGGAAACGCCACTTCTCGGCCTTGTAGGCCTCGCAGCCTCTGTAGTTGGCTGCATGTTTGCCATGGCAGCCAACACAAAATCGAGAGGACCTATCATCCTTATTTTCAAGGTCACAGACAGTGGTCTTGTGACCCTTGCCGCACAGGCAACACCTAGGTGGGTCGTGGCACACTTTGCTTGAGTGGCCATATCTCTGGCAGTTGCTGCACTGCGGGGGGCTTTCGGGGCGGTGGTAGTCTTCTACCTTGATCATTAGTCCGCACAAGGTGCGGAGATCGAAGATGGCCTTGGACGCCTCCGTGTTTGGCAGTTCCACAAGAAACATGTGGAGGGGCTTGCGATCCCGGGTGGATAGCTTTGGCTCTATGCTAAGTGGCTCAAATCCAAGTCCGCATAGCTCTTCCCTGATCCAAGCGATGGGGAGTGACCTGTCTAGTCGCTTGATTGCGACCTTCATGGGTAGCTCATTGCGTGGGGTTAGCACACTGAATAGCACGCTTACAGACTCTAGGATCTGTATAGCTAACATGTAGTCTGCAATGGTTTGGGGTAGATACTGCCCCCCCCCCTTGTGGGACCAGACGATTGTCCTTTAGCGCACTTAGTTGGTCCTTGAACAGTTCAAGGACCATCCCATATGTACAGTCTGATGTATGGTAGACTGTAATCGGGCGGAGGGCGGGCTTCGGGGCCTGAGTGGCAGGGTTCTGTTGTCCCTGTTGGTTGGATCCGCTCCCAGAATCCATGCTTGCGCTGCTGGGAGTATGGACTGTGTCGTCCGCTTTTCGTTTTTTGGCATCCGCCATGATGCCTGGGGGGCCCCCGAGTGGGTGGGATGTACTAACCTACTCAAGTTGTCGAATTAATATAGCCTACACTAATACTATTCTAACAAAAAAAATCTAGAAGCTATGCAGAAACTGGCTGGCACTGTTAAAACAGCAGCAGACAGCAAAACCATTCAACAGTGCCTCGGTGTCAAGCACTTGCAAGCTTGCCTAGAAATTAAAACTCTAAACTAACTGACCTGCCTAACCGACCTGCGAGCTATAGTTACCCCTCACACTGCGTGTCTTAGTTGTCACGGTCACAGTCATGTATACAGCACACAGATGAGCGACTGAAGCTGAAGGTCTGGTAGACTGGTAGATGACAGTGAGCACGATGTGCACACTGCGTCTACCAGAACAGAACTCCTTTTTCAAATACACATAATTGTTAATGCAGCCTCTTAAAATCTTTTGAATAAACAATTCGTCTGTAGTAAAATTTTCTTTTAATGCTTCAACTTCGAAAAGTCTACCAGTAAAAATAAAATATGTGTGTCAAAATTAATAAATTTACCAAATTTCTTGAGGCATATATAAATGTTATGAATTAGCCTATCTACTAAATTAATTGCAACAAACCTCATGTATATTTAAATGATATCATGTGCTATCTAGTGGTCATATTAGCAACTTGCCTAGAAATCCACTACATCCATGGGAGCTCCTGCTCGGATATCCCAGGGAGCACCTGCTCGGACATCCCAGCGAGCTCCTGCTCGGACATCCCAGATAACTCCTGCTCGGACATCCCAGGGAGTTCCTCAGAGGAGCTGCATGGGAGCTCCCTGTAAGGACATCCCTGGGAGCTCCCCAGATGAGGAATTTAGGATGACCCAAATTCGTCTTCCAAGGAGCTTCCTGGGATGTGATGTACTTTTCGAGTAGGTACTTGAGACGTCCTAGGGACATGGTTTTCGGAGCTCTCGGACATCCGAAATATTCATCCCTAGGACATCCCTTGGATCGCATGTACCCGAATATCCTCAAAGGATGTCCCTAGGATATCCTGGGGACTTACTGTGCTGGTAAGGGTATAGCACTATTGGCTTCTCCGAACATAATATCCCAAGGTCGTTCATCACTCCCCTCAGCCAACAAGCTGCTGAGCTGAGTGCCATATACTCCGACTCAGTAGACGAGAGCGCAACCGAATGTTGTTTTCTTGAACTCCACGTCACAGTGCACCCCAGCACTCGGAATGAAGTTCCGGAAGTAGATTTTCTGTCGTCCTGGTCACCTCCTCAGTCAGAGCGTCTACATATCCTTCCACTGTTGGAGCCGATGAAAGAAGTCTATAGACTAGTGACACATTTATGGTTCCTTTGATATACCACAACACTCTTTTGAGGGCTGCCCAAAGTAATTCACCAGCATTATTATGATACCTGCTCAAGAAGCTCAGCGTAGCACACAAGTTAGGTCTGGTTCCTACAGCTGCATACATCAAGCTTCCTATTAATTTAAGACACTTCGTTTCAAGTTCCCTGTCTTCAGGCTGTTGGTCGCCTTTCGAAATCTTGAAGGATGGGTCCATAGGGTTGCTACAGATCTACATTATTACATCCCATACTTGACCAGCTCTGATTTCAAAAACTGTGTTTGGTTCAGCTTGAGTGTTCCTTCCGTTCTGTCTTGTGCGATGTTAATTCCCAGGTAGTTCGATGCCTCTCCAAAGGGGCCAATTAAATATCACCACTTGCATTTTGCACCGACGCAGCGCAACGCAAGGAAATCTGCTCTGCACCTGCACCTCGAGTCGTAGTTGGAATGAAATATACTTGAAAACGCAAGGGGCGGAGCCTATTTTGGCTCGGCGCAACTGCCTCCCCTCTCCATTTTACACAAGCCAATCAGAAAATTTGTAACATCATTCTCACTGCCACTTGAATGGCAAAAGCTGTCTGCACACCCGCGTGCTCACATGCAGATATAGCTTCCATGTAGCAGTGAACATTTCTCGCGCTAAAAGTAATGTTTTGGTTAAAGTCTTCGTAACGTTAAATTTTGTAGCCTTCTCTTGATTAAACAAGGATGTAAGAAATATAGGTTCATATCAAATTATGAAGGAAAATTGTTACAAAGTTTTCGTTACAATTATATACGTCGTAGTTGTGTTTTGAAGTGTGAAAGTAAATTTCCATAATGTCGTGGTTCTTTCAGTGTAGTGGATGCGTGTGGTCATTTTTGTGTTCGTGAATAATTAAGTGCATTATTTATGGAGAGCAGCATTTTTGTAACACAATTAGAACACATCAGAGCGGTTTTCGTCTGTAACCAACTTTTACATTCTTTATGTTGCTAACGGAAAATAAAGTGCCTAAAGTGATAGACGTGTGACACGATTAGAGCAAAAATTATTTATACATTTTATATTTGTACTGATATTAATTTGAGTGGCCTAGTTTTGAAATTCACTTAAGTTATTTTAACTTGTGTTGCATGGTATTAGTGAGTGTAAGCCTACTACCTAATGGGCTATACATGTGACATTCGTCTTTCAGTGAGTCGTTAATCGTGATACGTTGATTATTTCTAAATAATTCATTGCTAATGTGTAGTGAATACGAGTGGCGTTCGTACAACTATACTGCAATAAATTTAATTAGGTCTAGATTATTGTAAGTTCAATGTTCATCGAGATAGGGTGTGATATGTGTAGACAGCAAGTCTCACGAAAGACTTAAAACTAAAATGATAGCCCTCCCATTTTATGAAATAAAGAGAATCCCAACAGAATCACTCTTAAATATAAAGCACGTATGTGGAAATAAGTCGGCAAGAAATATGTGATGTTGAAACACCCCATACAAGCAAAGAAAATAGAGAGGTAATGTCACTGTTCTAAGCAAATAGCCAAACAGGTACTTGCAAAACATATTCGCTATTTATTTACATTATCATTTGCATAAAAGTTTTAAGCAAAGTATTTAACGGTACAAATAACCTCATCACAAACCAACTCTATTTTCTCATCGTGTGGCACGGAAAAATACCCTCAAAATATATTCCGGGGAAAGGATAAATCTTTGCCCATTTTTAATTGCTTCTTTAGTAAAAAACATTTCAGTTTCGTACTTCTACTGTACTTCGTAACTATTAAAAGCTGAAATGTGTACACGAAAACGTAAATAATTAAGTTCATAGAACACTGTATACAGATAAAGATATCCAACTTTTATGTTAATTCACTTTCACACACCCGAAAATTGTCCAATGCGCATGCGCGAAGGGCGCAGACATACTTGCGCCAAGCCATTTGCTAGTCGCAGATTTTCAGGCACTTTGCGCCGTCACGTGACCATTGCACCTGCGTATTTGTATATTTAATACCAAAGCAACGCAGCGCAGGTGCAAATTTTGCGCTGCACCTCTCAAAAGCGACATTTAATCGCCCCCAAGGTCTTTCATTTTGAAGTTATTTTTCATGTTCAATTTAACCTTTCGAATTTCTCTTTAATCACTCCCTACAATCAACAAGTCATCAACATACATCAGCACATACAGCTTAGACTTCATGGTATTTTTCATGAATATACAACAGTCGTGTTTCGATTTTTCAAAACCACCTTGTTCCATCACTTGGTTAAATTTCTCGTTCCAGTACTTTGGAGACTTCTTCAAACCATACAGGGATTTGTTGAGTCGATACACTGTATCTCCATTATCCTGTACCCCTCCAGGCTTAGACATGTACACTTCTTCTTCCATGTCCCCATACAGAAATGCACTCTGCACATCAATTTAGTATATAGGCAAGTTCAAGTGAGTAGCAACTGCTAGAAGTAACCGCACTGTTCTCAGTTTTGCTACAGAGGCATAGATTTCTCCCAACTCTGATTGGTTGTTTTGTTCAAAGCCTTTTGCCACCAGTCCAGCTTTATATTGTGATGGTTGTCCCTCCTTGTCGTACTCAATTTTAAAAACCCACGTGCTTCCGATGACACGTCAATTTTCTGGGGGCACTACTTCTGTCCAGGTTTTGTTTTCTTCAATGGACAGTAACTCCGAGTCAATTATCTTCTTCCATATAATGCTGTCACTACCATTCATTGCATCTTGGTAAGTGAGCGGATCAGATGAAGCACAGAAATTTGTCTCATAGATATTTAACTTCTGCAGTTTTCTATAACTTAATCGGTTCCTCAGCTTGCATGATTTAGTGTCTTCATTTCTATTGGATTGTTCTTCGGTTATCCCTTCCCAGCTTCCAGTCATCTCAATGGTATCATCGAGCATTACAGTTTCGTAGTATTCTCCGTATCGGCTGGTGTCAACATCCTCGTTAATAGGCTCCAAACCTATGTTGTATTCCCTGTCTTTACCTTCCACACATGGTCCACAGAAAAATTAATTTGGGATTGAAACTCATCTCACGTTCCCTCAGAATGGATTTCACATGTTCAACATTTTGATGTGCTAACCTTTTATGCCACATATACAGTGAACAGTTCTCCTTAGTCCCAATTCCCACCGCAGCTAAATCCAATATTTCTCTAAATTGCATTCTATACAACTTTCCTTGCTGGAGTCCAACTGCTCTGATCTCATTTTCTTTAATGAATTTACACTTTTCCTCACTCCATTTTACTTCAAATCCCTTTATTGGAATTGCTCCGACTGAGAACAAGTTAAACTTTAGATCAGGCACGAACAGAATGTCTCTTATTTCTGTTTGTACCCACTGTTTACCCGTATACGCTTCAACTTTGACTGTTCCCGTACCTAAAGCTTTCAACTTGCAACCATTTCCTATTACAATTTACTTTCCTTCTTCCAGACTTCTGAATTCCGAGAAAATATTTCTCTGTGAGCACATATGCTCCGAGGCTCCGGCTGTCAGCATACCAGTCTTCAGTATTTAGCCCTTCTCCTATTAGAGCTGCACTTATGAAAGCATTAATACTGTTTTATATCCACTACTTGTAGAGCCTTTGTTGTTTTTATTTCCCTCTTTTGCCGACCTTAACCTACAGTCTTTCAAGAAGTGACCTGGCTTCTTGTAATAGTAACATAATGCCCTATATTTCTCAGTTCTTTCAGCATTTTTATTTCTCCAACAATCTGCCTTTACATGGCCAAGTTTGCCACAAGCAAAGCATTTTCTACGTTCGGGTTCTGACCTCTTTGTGGTCACTAAGGCACTTTCTACACTAGAGTTTTCACCAATTCGTTCTTCAACTAACAACCGTGAGGTTAGTTCGGAAAGTTTTTGTTCCTGAACTGGCACCGACTCCCATGCAGACACAAAATGTTTATATTTTGCAGGCAAGGACACTAAAACCTTCGCGATCAACATTTGTTCCGACAATTTTTACTCATATTGTTTCAAACGAGCTTGTAACTCCTGTATCTTTGAAATAAAAAGTACAATACCTTCATCTTCTTATTTCAGACTGAAAAATTTTTTTGTTGCAACCGGTGCAAACTAACCTCAGAATGCTGCTCATAAATATACAGTAGTTTTTGCCACATCTCGTTGAATGACTCACATGTTAGTAGGTGTGTGACGGGGCCTTCTTCCATGCGCATGATTATTATCTTCTGTGCTTTGCTGTCCCGGCTAACCCACATCTTTAATTGCTTTTCAAACTCACTTTCCGAAACCCGATCAGTTTTGCATGGCTTCGCTTCTTTGCCAGACACGATGCCAAATAAATCTTTAGATTTAATAATTACCTTCAATTGGAATTTCCACACATTCCAGTTGTTTTGGTTTACTAAGTTTGAAAAATGGACGGAATTTTTCGATTCCATGATGTCTCACACAGCAACTTTTAAATTCACAATTCGCTCGTTTCCGCGCACGTTAACAATCAGCCTTTCACTTCACACCTTCTATTACTTGCTCAGTAACTAGAATTATCGCTGGGACTATGTCCAAAACCTGTTAATTAATAAAATAAACTCTTTTACAAACAGTCCCGCTAAACAGAAACACAGACAAAGCCATCTTTTTATTCATTTTTCTTATAAACATTTACATAGATTAACTGCTCATTGCAATCCTGTCAAAGCATACACACAACTGAAACTTTTATTATTTAAGTTCCATGTAGGCCTTATCCAGAGCTTAAACTTCCCGATAAAATAGCCAGAAATGTATCCTCTAGTTAGGCCTACCTATAGTTCGACGCAATTTGTTGTCTACCTGGAAGATAATATTTATCCCGATATTACCCAGAGGTGGTAAGACCGGCCCTTACATTAATGTAACAGTAACTGGGTTGATGCCAAACATAAATAAAACAAATTGTATTAGGTTCACTACAAAAATAAAGAAATTACCAATGTACACATCAAATACCATGAAAATCATATTAGAAATGTGAATTCAGTACATTTTTAGACCTAGTCTTTGACTGCAAATTGAACTGGAAATTACATGTGGAATTCATTATTAAGAAACTAGGTGCTGCCCGCTATTCTTTAAGGTGTCTGTCCCAAACAGCCTCGAAAGAAACACTGAAATCAGTTTATTATTCTTACTTTCAATCTGTTATGTCTTATGGTGTAATTTTTTGGGGTGATTCACAAACTGCTAGTAGAGTTTTCATCCTTCATAAGAAGGCAGTTCGGACTATATGCAATAAACCAAGTAGGGAGTCTTGTAGGAAGTTGTTTAAAACTGAAGGAATTCTTACTTCATCTGGATTAAATATTTATAAGCTGCTGACATTTCTAATAACTCTGGTCTGATTCAAATTAATTATGAAGTACATGGTTATAAAACAATAAATAATATAAATATTCACCTATCAACGACATCGCTGGCCCTTTTCCATGACCAAAGTCTTTGACTCTCTGCCAAATAACTATAAACAACTATGCCTTTCCAATAAAAGAAAATTTCAAAACACTATTAAAAATAATTTCCTTAATCATCCCTTCTAAAGTATTGAAGAGTATCTTAGCCACTGTAACAACTTCCACTTGGACTGAATCGAAATTTAAATAGTTGCACATTTTTCACTCGGATTGATTTAAAGTGTTCTGTATACTTAGCAATATTGTATGTTGGTGTTGTGTAACCAAGAATGCGAAAATGTCTATCTTTATGCAACAGTTTATTATTGACAGTGTTGAAATGTTTGTAAATATTGTACATAGTAGTTTTGTGATTAACTGTATGTTTGACGTAGGTACTCCACACACCTATTATTACCAACAATTTGTAGGTGTCTATGGAGTGAAGAAAATTAATAAAGAAATAAATGATTTTAGTTTGTTTCGACATTATAACAATTTGTTTACATTTACATTTTCTGTGTTATTTAATAATATATTTAGTTACACATTCACTTATTAATTTAATATTTATACAGTTTTACTGAACAACAACGGAACACGTATTTACAAATTAGAATTTTTTTTTATATTTGACTTTAGGTAGGCTACACTATTGTACACATAATTCATGTTCTTTCTTTTAAGGTACACTCACTCCTAAATTTTTTAATATTGTAGTTGTTTTTACAGACATCAATTTGTCTTATGATTTTTAAATCGAGATTATAAGACATGCAAGTGACATTTTGTTTTCTTTGGTTTTTTGAGTGTTTTAATGTGTCCTAGTTTATAAGCTATTTTCAGGGTTTCATGTGTTAGTTTGTAATATGTCACCTTGGAGTCTAGTCAAGCTGTTCACTATGAAGGAAGTGAAAATTTTATTAAAGTGCTAAATTGGGTTAATGGTGTTAAAGACACCCTAGTCCTCTATGTTTTGAAAGTGTCATACGACTAGCCCATCTGGAGTGCCATGCTATGGTACTCACCTTTGGACGACCTCTCCTTGTCATGATCTGTTCTTGTTCCCTTTTAGGGAGGTTATAAATAAAGTATTTTCATGGAAGATCTTACTGTTCAAGTTAATTAGTAGTGTTTACATTTTTAAATTTCTAATGACACTTGTTTACACGCAGTTACATTTATACACAATATTTAAACTCTAATTCTGCCACACTTCTTTACTAAGTACTACATGTATTTCCTTTTTTTACATTGTGGTTTTTTTTCATCAATCATCTGTTATCTTTCAGTGGTTGTGAACTGTGGAATTATACCTAGAGATGAGTTTTTTCTTCTTTTGTTTTTGCTGTAGCATTGAGCTTGTCTCCCGTAGTTTATGCTACTAAGCTGGAGAACTTATGTTTACATACAAAACAAATTCACAACTTTCCAATCTTTGGTCCCTGTCGAACTTGCTGCCTGATGATCCTAAGGAAATCAAGGAGATTTGGAAACGAGCACAGAATAATTTGAATCTGGCTCATGAACAAAATAAGAGGACATATGACAAGAACTGTAAGCCGAGCCTGTTCAAAGTAGCCGATATGGTGATGTGCAAGGCACACACCCTTAGCGAAGCCATAGATAAAAGAGCAGCAAAGCTTTCCTATCGCTGGAAGGGAGTAGTATGATTATGTTCCTTCTGGTGCAGGAGCCGGAGTGAGGCACCCGCCAAAGTGAGGCACCACCCACCATGTTGTGACGTCACGGCCCGGCCGCCATGTTGGATGACCTTGACCTTTAACATTGACCTTTAACCTTGACCTTGAGTGTCAAATTACCAAAATTTTCCAAAATTTCGACAATTTTAAAAAAATCAAAAATTCAAAATTTTCCAAAAAATTTCAAAATTTCAAAAAATCCCAAAAAAAAAATATTACCTCCATTTTGTTTTCGGTCGCCATCTTGTTTCCGGCCGCCATCTTGGTGTTTCTTCCAAAAAATTTTCGATTTCGCATTCCTTAATAACCCCGCGTGTATTTAATAAATATATATTTTTCTAAAAAACTTTTTAATAAAATTCTTTTCAGTAAAAAGTTTTTTAATAAAAAACTATTTAATAAAAAACTTTTTATATAAAAATTATTTATTTAAATCAACTACCGGCACGTCTTACCCGGACGAGCTCCAGCGACACACTGACGCCCCCCACTACTTTTTACTTGTATAGGGGAGAGTGGGGGAATTTGGCGTGGCGGGCAAAATGACGCATAGGTGTTTCTGGCAAGCCAGCCATCGTAGAAGCGCTTGACAGGTGCTGAACTCTAGCGCCAGGCGTGGTGACTACGTGCTCGAATCAACGCGTCACCAGTTGTGCTCAAGCCGAAGTTGTGAATGGATGTTATTTTTGTGGCGATATCTTGTAATTTTACACCGCACTTTGCGAAAAGGTATTGTGATACTTGCATATTATATAACAGTATGATAGTAGTTACAGTAATTATGTGTAGTTAGCCTTTTATTTCCTTGGGTCACGTAAGTTTATACTTAAAAATGTGTAAAAAAATAAGTTCTTGATTTGTATGAACTACCAGATGGGGGAATTTGGCGCACAGCGTCTTCCTGCGCCATATTACCCCACATATGCGTCATATTACCCCACACTTGCGTCATTTTACCCGATGTAAACATTTCGCATCAAATTCATGTCACTAAAATACAGTACGATGGTTCTGCTTTGTTGCAGATGCCAAGAAAATACAGCAGGGTCACAAATAGGGCTCGGTGGTCAGCAGAATCTCTGATAGCTGCAATTGAAGAGGTTAAATCAGGCACTTCGATTAGACAACGTGCGCTTAAGTATGGCATTCCTGAGGCTTCAATACGAAGAAAAATTAAAGAGGCGGAAAGTGAGGCAAATGGCGTACCCAAGAAGACGAATCTCGGTAGGAGACCTGCGTTTACTGAAGCACAAGAACATGAACTGGTTTCTCATATATTAAAACTAGCTAAGTTATTTTATGGCTTGACACCCTACGAGCTCAGAAAA
>PNEQ01025038.1:0-14079 GCA_003012365.1 Medauroidea extradentata | reverse complement strand
CACACACACACACACACACACACCTACTAAAACAAACGCAGTCTTTCTAGCGAGGCCCCTTGAAGAGGAGTGTTAAACAATGTTATTGTATTTTCAGTTTTTGAGCCATAACATTTTTTCAGATTGTATTATCAAAATTTTTCTTCGACGAAGCATGGGATATATTCTTGGTAAAATGTTCGACATAAGTAATAGTGGTATATTCCATTAATCTGTCATGCAGAATCATTGCAAAGGAAATATATGTTAACTTTCAAGAATTCTCTTGCAATGACTCTGCATGACAAATCAATGAAAGATTCCATTATTATTTATGTCAAGCAGTTTACCAAGAATGTATCCTATGCTTTGTTGAAGAGAAAATTTTAATAATACAATTTGAATAAATGTCACGGCTCAAAAACTGAAAACCCAATACAATTTTCTAAAACTCTAAAGTTACGAGAACAAAGAATTCGTTTACGGAACGTAAGAAAAATAGCATTTCTAAACCATTCACTATGTATACCCTTTTGCAGTAATTTTTAATTTAAAACAAACTTTCTTACGTCTATAAAAAGTTCACTTTAGAGTCTCATTCCATATCATATTTCATGTAAGCAGATACCTTCGGGCGCCCAGTAGTAAGTATGCATACGAGGTGTGATACATATTTGCCCTAGGATACCCTCCTCATACGATATTTATTCATCAGTCCACAGTTATATTGAACATAACTTTTATTTCAAATATATCTTTCCCCCTAGATTTCCATGAGCTCTCAGAAATAGCTTCCTAGGCTGCATAGAGGACGCCAAAATTTGGTATAAAAATTGAAATAGGCCTACTTTACAAAATGGTACGAAGATTTCCAAAATTCCCAAATTGTTTGTCACATGTTTGGATTATATTGCTACAATATATAACATAAAACAAAACTTATACAAAGTTGATGGGATATGTTATTATATCTCACATAAGGAAACAGCAGCAACTACATTCACATTGCTTCATTGTACGCCTCTTGTTATATAGGTAGTGTTCGTATAACTAATCTTACTACACAGTGATATTCAATGCACTCTTCGACTATGGGAGCAGGTTGGGGCAAAGGAAATAACATAAATAATGAGTCGCAGTACAACAGTACATACTTTTCGTCCTAAGGCTTGTCGAAAAAAGTTTGGAAAAGAGGTACAAAAGAAACAAAAGTATTAGTAACATTACATAATGAGGAAAATTATGTATTCCGTTACCGAAATCTGAAACAATATCTTGCTCATGGTATGAAACTCAAAGAGAATCACTGCGCTATTAAATTTGAATTATTAGAATGGTTAAAGAAATATATTGATTTTAACACAGAAATGAGAACACAAGCAGCTAATAATCTTGTAAAGGATTTTTACAAGTTAATGAACAATGAAATTTTCTGAAAAACTATGGAAAATACACGGAACAGAGTTGATGTCAAATTAGTCAATAATGTAGATAAATTAAAAAAAAATTGGTAGCAAAACACAATTTAAAAAATATACGAAATTAAATGACAACTTTGTAGCTGTTATTATGAACAAAAACAAAATTAAGTTAAATAAACCCATTTGGGTGCAGATGAGCACATTAGATATTTTAGAAAGAAATTTATCCTGGGTGTAGTACATTTAATTATTTATATTATTGTAATACATTTTAGTTTTGGAATTTCTGAAATCTTTGCAAGCAATATACATTTGTTAGACATATTTTCACCGATGTCTAAATTCCAATTTCCTTTTGGACAGACTTCATTACTAACATTCTCCTAGAAATATTTCTAACATAAAAATGATCGAACTTTGAAGTATGTTTATCATGTTCTGGGTTTTCTTTTCTGTGCAGTTGAAAGCCGACAGTTAAATAGCTTGGCATATCTTATTGAATAGAATTAAACTGATCTTTTATATCAAACTGAAACACATTTTCTCCTGTAGGTACAGTTTTTTTTCAATGCACTGCCAATATTTAAAGTAATTGGACTTTTATAAATTTTGTATGGTTTAGCTTTAATTCACTCTCCATAGTTAGCTTCGTATTCAACAACAGGCCACAGAATAACCATTTTTTCGATAATAATTTTACTAGCAGTTGGGACACTATCTACAGATCTATCAAGGTTGTCAGTAAACATAATTATCATAGTTAGAACTGCTAATGAATGTAATTTTGTAGCCACTCTTCCAATAAACAGCATTACAATCCCTGATAAATACAAGTAAATATTTTAATGGATAGATAACTTCATTATGCTTATCACTTCTACAAAAATACGGCCTTTTTCTACGCCATAGTAGATCTGATGATTCTGATGCAGACGCAAGTAATTCATGTTTCATAGTTGACATTACACTTGGGTTATCAATACTTTCCATAATATTTCCTTGCTTGGAAATTTTTATGTGTGAAAACTGGAAAGAAAAAAATACAAAGATATGTAGTTTAATAATTGGCAAAAGTATCTTTATTGTCTACGTGTTGCAGTCTAAATTGTTAACATACATAAGCTACATTCGGATGTGAAAATGCATCGCCTATTGGTATATAAAATTCAATCCTCTTATTGTATTCATTCAAGTTCTTTTCCGTCTGGTCATTTGTTGAAAGTAACTAATGCTCATAACATTCAGTCAGTTTTATATTATCCATTTATAAGAAAAATATTTAAACATCTACATTTTTTCTTACCAACCTAAAAATTATGAGTGTTGTCAAACCCTAACCACTTCACTAACAACTTATCATCTATTTTCGTAAAACTTTTTCCACTAAGTAGCTGTGGTCCAACATACCTTTATTGAGCTCATTTTGCAAATCTTGTATTCTTTAATTTATGGAATATGTGTGCAATATCTAAGATATTTCGAATACTTAAGTAGACCAGTTAGGTGTATAACCCTTTTCAAATATATTTTTTTTTAGTTTCACTAATACAAGTGTTATTCTCGACAGTAGACTTTGGTTTAGTAGTTTTCCTGTTTTACCATACACATTGATTATAATACAGGTTTCATTCTTCGTATTTACATAAGTTGGTTTCATTCGAATTGTTCTATGAACAGTATTATTGTAATCAGTAATAAATTTTGGTAATATATCTATCCATTTATAGCACGACGAATAGTAAACATCCTCCACATTTGTTTTTCCTTTAAATTTCTGTTATGTCTCTATACGGCACTAGCTTTCTTTTGGGGTCGCGGAATTAAGTCAACTCTGAAATGACTTAATTCCGCTTTCTCTTGTATACAGGCAGGAATTAAGTCAACCCGTTATTAATAGGTACTACAACTCCGGATTAGTATTTTTAACACGAAACCCCAAACGCAATTAAGTCAACTTTGAGTTGGCTCTATTCTGGGTTATAAAGTGTAAAGTTTATTAACCGAAATTTGTACCGGAACTAAATCAACCCGGAATTGACTCAATTCCGGATTTTAACTACGTAGTTTTCAGCACAAAAATCTTACCGGAATTAAGTCAATTCGGAATTGCCTAAATTCCGGATTTTTCATGTTGATACGTTTTGAAATTCACCGGAATTACGTCAACCAGAATAAAGTCAACTTTTGTTGACTCTATTCCGGGTACGTTTCAGTACTGGCGCTTTCTCAAGACGCGGAAATATGTCAACAGGAATTAAGTAAACTCCGAGTATTCTGGTATTAAAATCCTAGCATTATGGTACGCTATTTGGCGTTTACAAAAATACTCTAACCCGGAATTAAGTCAACATAATATTTTTCGTATTGGCATTGAATTTTAAAACTATCTGACTATTTCTGTGAATTGCATTTTTATGATTGTCCTATTAAAGTAAAAGTCACGATGATAGGCCATCGGGTTCGAGCTCTATCGACGTTCCTTCGGAAATACATTTCACTCTTTTTCGCCCTCCTAGAGATCGAATTTCGAAAAATCCCTTCTTAATGCTCGCCTACGACCTGAGGGGAACCCACACAAAAAATTTCACAATTCTAGGTTCAATGGTTTGGGCTGCAGTTTGATATGTCTGTCTGTCTGTCAGTCAGTCAGTCAGTCAGTCAGTCAGTCAGTGTTCATTTTTATATATAGAGATATTATGTGAGATTTTTATTCGTGCATCTGTGCCTTCATCACCGCTGTTTGTTTAATAATGAAGATACACAGACGAGAAGATATATATCCACATCCACGTTACGAAAACCATGCAAGACATTTTCACTATTTACGTCCGTCACATAACCTAAGTGCAAGTTAGACCATGTAAACATTAGCTACCGACAAGAGGACGGAACGAAATAGATCAAGAAATTTTGTTCGGACGAACTGGAACTGAAAATGGATGCACCGAAACAACATTCGCAGTAGCCACAACATGACGTGTTAATGTCCAAAAATACTTTGAGAAAATAAAATATTATATTTGTTTGTGATATTTCCTACGTGTTTTTACAGTGATAACTATTACTGAACCAAACTTTTGGTATTATTAGAGTATCGTACATCTTTAACTACTGGCAAGTGTACCAAAAACTCGTAAGTTTAACAGTGCGTCAGTCATTAAATAACTCGTGAATCAACTGTACAGACGTGTCGTCGGCTAACCATAATTATAGTAATGAACATATAGCGTCGCAGATTGTGTTTGCAGCATCTATTAATATTATGTATTTGCTAATAAAACTCTCTCTATCGAGTGGTAAATTTATATGTACACGGCAGATAACATGGATTTATTTCTTATTGAAAGATCACAGTGCACGGCGGTCGCCAGTCAATGCACATGTTTGTTTATAATTAGCTTTGTTTATCTTAAAACTCAGTTAAGAGTGAACGGAGACTAGCAGTACGCCCGCGGCTTTGCTCGCGTGTATTACTCAGAGCAGATACCTCTTTATACAACAGATAGGTTATTCAGTCATCTGCTAGTTGAGCTAGGGTAAGTTGATATAGCTGACCACACGAAAAGCAGTCTTAAGTTTGTCCCTGCCACTAACAGCGACTTCGCCTGGGCCTAATTTATAGTCACAGCAAAGTTGACGTTGTGGGGTAATTACAAACTGTTAAATGTAAGAGCACAACAGTTGGTGATGCTGCCTCAATAACATATTTGTTTTTCAAAACCTCCACTTGAAATCGAGTGACATTGAGAAATTTTTGGCAGGGTAATGTTTCGCTGAAATATAAACGTATTTTATGCCCCAACCCAGAGGTTAGTGAGATGGTATGTGTTGACTGATACTGTCGAGGAACTTCAGTAAATAGCGGACTGCATAGTCAGTTTTCATCACTTTTGAACGACTTCATCCAAATTACACTAATTTCATCTGCCTTGCAGTTTTATTTTTGTGTCAGACATGCACGTTTTCACAGCCTTTGAAAGGAATTTCAGCCCAAAACCTCTCGAACAATAGATCGCAGCTATAAACAACTGCGCCACATAACGTCGAAATCATTCCTTAAAACTACTTTTAAAAATGAAAATATTAATTTCCTGGGCTCATAGAGGTTGTACAACAGCGCGTCTCGACAGACGTGTAGAATGAAACTCTTGTATAATTTATTTCTCGCTGGTCGTACTTGCTTTTCGGATCGTCTGCCTTAAAAGTTCACAAACAGTGTTTTCTACGTAATTAAGTTATCTAACAAAATAAAAACTTCATTACTTTTTAGGTACTTACGTAAACACCATTCTGACACGAATATCACCTCAATATCTTTACTGGTTAGATAAGTATCATCGGCTGATAGAAAACAAATTGTATGCCTTACTAACCCCCGAAAGTGTCGAATTTCGAAAAATCTTAATTTCACACCTTAAATATTTGATCAAGTATCCAAATGAAGTGAAAGTCGAGACGATAGCTCAATCCGGCAAAACAAAAACGATCATTCATTAAAAATCACATACCGCTCCTGTACAGTACTAAGAGTTCAAATTTTTAAAAATAAAAAAAAAAAAATTACGCCCATTTACGTAAGCATCATCCTGAAGCAAATGTAAACTGAATATCCCGATGGGTGCGATATCTATCGAAGATTTATCTAAAACACATTCCAGGTTTATCACCTCCTAATAGACTGGATTTCGAAATATCACTGTATCGCATTTTACATTTTAGACTATTTAACTGGTATCTCTTGGACGTGAATTCGTGAAATTACTTTTCAGGTATTTGAGTAAACATTAGTATTAAACAAAAATCATATCGCTGTATAAAATTCGATGTGAGCGATATGTATCGATTGTGCTTTTTATGCTTTTTGGGGCCAAATTCGAAATAAAATATTTTAATGGTATTTGTGATATTTACAAATACATCAATCTAAAGCAAGGATATCAATTGGTTCCATAGATATGTGGAAATAATCAAAAACACATTTCTCATATTTTCACCACCATTATTAAAGAATTTCGCAACGTCTTGGAGTCCTGTCATAGACATGTGTAAACGTAACCAATCGAAGTAAAAATCACGACGATAGTGTTTCAGTGATATAGACGATTCATAAAAGAACACATTTTGCCCCTTTTTATTCCTCGGGCGTAGAATTTCAAAAATTTCTAAATCTACTTTTTGGGTATTTATGTAAGCAACATTATGAAGTGAATACCATCCCTCTATTCCGAAGGATTCGATAGATGTCGATACTTAATCGGAAACACATTTAATGTCTTTTCACTCCATTAAAAGTTGAATTTCAAAAAATCTTAAATTGGCTCATATTAATTTTTATGTGTTTCCTATTAAAGTAAACATCACGACGATAGGCCGTCGGGTTCGAGCTCTATCGACGTTCCTTAGGAAATTCATTCCACCCCTTATCACCCTCTTGGAGATGGATTTCGAAAAATCCCTTCTTATTGCTCACCTACAACCCGAGCGGAACGCCCACGAAAAAATTCACAATTCTAGGTTCAGTGGTTTGGGCTGCAATTTGATATTTCAGTCTGTCAGTCAGTCAGCCAGCCAGCCATTCAGTGTTCTCTTTTATGCATAGAGATTAATATTCACACCATTTGAATTGCGTGATGTGTGGGTCGCGGTAATGTCTATTTAATCATACTTGTTAAGAGTTTTATATTTATGATTGGACGCCTTCGTGAGATTGAACCATTTTATTCTCTCTCCCATAACCTATAACTTCGGATATCTTCACGAATCGCACACATGTCAGTGATCAAAAGACTCGCAAATCGTTTTCAAACAATACAAATATAAGAATCATTAATTCGAAATTCTTTGAAAAGACGTACAGTTTCGTTCAAACAACCCAAAAGTACTTAAAACGGTTGCACGTGGTAATCCAAATGTATTTAGCGATACACCAGCAATGATTATTTACCTATTTCACACGAGTTACACAAGTTGGTTGAATGTTTCACTCTGAACAATTCACACTGTTTGCTTTCCGTAGGCCTTCGTTTATACATTAAGTTCTTCAAAAATGTCATAGAATTTAAACACTCCGACAGTAAAATGACATTGTAAAAATAACAGAACGCAACTTTCGAAACGCCGCAGACAAAATTTATCTTAAAGGGGACAGATAATATTGAAGGCGAGGCCGAAACGTAATTTAGGCAAAATGAACCAGTAAAGAATTCGTCTTATAAAACATTACCTTCGCATGCTTGTCGCCAGCAAGCAAGCAGACACCCGACCTTCCGCGATTTGAAAAACTAATACTCTATATTGCGATCAAATGTTGTTTTTAAGAAGTCTTTAAAGAAGTAGCAGGAGAAGAAGAAGAAGAAGTGGACGCGCCAAGAGCAGCTCTGTAACCAATTCGACCGGCCGAGCCGAAGCGGCCACCGCACATGCGCAAGGCCAGGAAACAAAAGGAGATGGTAAACTCAGAATAAAAAAAAGTTTCGCCTCGTCACCACCGGAAACGTTCACTGCGACACAGTCTACTAATAGCGCAATTTGAACCAGCCCAAACACTTAAGCACAAGGCAATACGTGCCCAAAAAGTACAGTTCGTGCACAGACATGGCGCAGCTTTAAAGGAAAGCTTATTAGTGCTGCTTGAAGCACATGGGTGTTGTTATCAACACAACAGCCTGCTGGTAGTGGGTTTGTGGTTCACTCTACGAGCAATACTTCACAGTGTGTATGATCCAGTGGAGTAGCGAGCAACTGGCCGACATACATCTCGCATATGATGAAATGTTATGTAATACATCTGCAGCATGTTATCGAAATGCTGAAAAGTTTCCTGTCCGACGTTTGCCATATCCGCGTTCATTCACAGCATTTCATCGGCGTTTGCGTGAAACAGGAACTGTACACACAAGTTACCGATCGTTGGCCAACCTCTATTGATCATGGAGCACGATATAATGGACTATGTTAGATGCAAATCCATATGCCAGCACCCGAGAAATATCTAATGTGCTCAACGTATCACAATTTACGTATCACATTTTACGGGCAACAGATTGCACGCATTTCACTACCCGCCAGTGCAGACACTTCTTCCTCCTGATTGGCCTGTTCGTTTGCAGTTTTGTGAGTGGTACCGAAACCAGTTCAGGCAAGCATTACGTTTTAGATGTAAAGTCATATTCACCGATGAAGCACCTTTTGCTCGGCAGGATGTCTTGAACTTCCACAACGAGCATGTGCGGATTGATATCAAACCACATGCAACACTAGAATCACACTTCCAACATCTGTTTTTTCTATTAATGATTGGGGTTCATCGATGAATATTAAATGGACCACATAGCCTTCCCGACGTCTCTCTAGAGCTGCATATCGGCACTTCTTGGAAGAAGACCTGCGGCAACTACTTGAAGATGTACCACTGAATGTGAGAGTCGACATGTGGTACTTGCACGATGCTGCACAGACAGTTTAGTCGCACAGCAAAGAAATACCTATATTTGCTGTACCCACAGCGACGGATTAGCCGTAGTGAGCTCATTGAATGACCATCAAGATCACATGACATAAATCCAGACGAATTCTTTTTATGGGTTCACTTGAAAGCAACGGTTTATGCAAGTATAACAGACAATATAGACGAACTCTGGCGACGTATTCAAACTACATAACACACGGTACAGGCTAATCCCATTATATTGTAGCATGTGCGCGCTCCTGTCATGTGAGCGTCGCATTTGTGCATGTTTGAAGATGCTTGGCTCTCATTTACAGCATATGCTGTAAAACTACGTAATCAATTCATATTCCAGTTAAATAACGAATAAGTTATAAAACAGGTTTTTTTTTCAAATAACACATTTCTCCACTTACTAACGAGTAACGAGAATACGAGTATAGTTGTCTACTAACACGCCATGCTCAACATTGTTACTGGTCGCCTACATATTAGGCCACCACAATGTCACTTCCCAACTTTCTGAGGAAACTGTTTGTGTTAGCCGTTTTTTAAAATCTTTATTTATTAATGTTCACATGCTGATTACTTATAGGCATGCCCAATCGTTTCAAGCGTAAGGTTACAAAGTTCTAAGCATGAAAGGGTTGCCAACCCTTAGTTAAAGTATGCATGTGCATTATTTTTGTAACATATAGGTCTGCCTGTATACGATATGTCGTTAATGAAAGACATATGACTGAGATTTCATCGGCCAGTTACACATTTCCCATCTCCACGTTAAGATGTGCAATTTCATTCATTCTTGAAGTTTGTAAATAAAGATATGTATGTAATACATTTCAATTAACCAAAAATGTCCTAGAAACTTAAATTAAGTGTTGTTTCGCTCAGCATTTTAAAGTAAACAGTTTTACGTACCGAGAATAGCCAAGTAAATGGTTTTGATGTTAATTGTAAAGCACTGCCGACCTACTAATACTGAATTTTGTAAGAAAGAAGTTTGTAGAAAAGAGTTATGTTTTCATACAGCAATGGCTGCACGTAGTGCAGCGGGGTAACGATGTGGAGAAAGAGGGACAGACAGACCCCCCTCAAAAGAGCGAGGTGACACAACGGTAACACACTGGACTCGCATTCGGGAAGGCCCGGATTCGATTCTCGTCTCCGGCCATCCTGATTTCGGTTTTCTATTGTTTTCCGAAATCACTCCAAGCGAATTCAATGGTTCCTTAACAAAGGCCACTGCCAACTCCTCTCCCAACTCCCATCATCGTATCAAGTTGTGACAACGCCTGTAATTACCTCGCTGCCGACGACACGTAAAGCTCACTTCCCTACCTACGAACCCCCTTCACCCCTTGAATACACCGAGCAGCGTTGCTAGTTAAGACGGTGAAGGAAGGCTAAGATGGACGCATTGCCGTGACAAAAAATTTTAATATGTGTTACTAATGAAAATACATTAATGAAATTTTTTCAGGTTATTCTAATGAAAATGAATGTCAAATGTGCGAAATTTCAAAAGGATTGAATGAATGGTTTGCGTATGATTGACGATACGATAAGCCATTGAGTCAGGAGTTCGCTGATAAGACTGCGATTTGTATCCATGGAGCATGAAGGAAAGTTTTGTCACTGCACGGAAGTGAAAGAAATTTTGTCGCGGGTGCCAGACGCGGAATACGTTTGTGAGACATTCTTTTTATTTCTTATAGAGTGTAGACCCACTTACGAAAGGCGAGGGCATCCGAATTTAATAACCTGATATGAAATTGCTTCTATTGATTGAACTATGAAGAAATAACGATCAGGCAAAACGTCAATTATATCCGCCATACTTGAGCGGGAACGTATAGCATAACTGTAGAGACCGGAAAAATTCACAGGTTCACTGATCTGTAGGCTAGCCTTCAAGAACATATGTGTACTCAAGCAAACAACAGTCGCTCATTAGCTGCTGGCTGACACAGTGAAATGGGCCCGCATTTAGTTACATTGTTATTAATGGCTCATCGAATTCAAGCTGATGTTAAATACGTCAACGGCCGATGTGAAAGCAGCACGAACTTACAGTTGATGGAATTCTAGTTAATGACAGCGAGTCCTGTACTCCGGCGCATCGAGCCCTGAAACCATACATCACCGTTAAATGCAACGGATTGTTTATTTATTTAACCTCCAACCCTTACAATTAGTAATTTAAATCTCGAACACTACCAGTTGCCGCGCAGGCTTATATTGATAGCAATGAAAATATAAATAGGATAAACGTTGCATTATGGCTTCCAACCATGGACCAGAGATTATCTCTAACGACTGTGAAGTAATACCGGTACGTGGATCAAATCGTCATGTACTGGAGTGGACCAAAAACAGGATAGGAATGCACTCCTGCAGTCATCGTAACACTCGAAATTCTCGCAAGCTATCTGTGCTTAATTGTCTGCTGGCCCAAACAGTTTGCTAAGAAATAACTCTACTTGTGTTTGAAAATTTCTGATAAATGTCTGCAGAAGTGCATTCCTATCCTGTTTTTGGTCCACTGCAGTACATGACGATTTGATTTACCATATTTACCAGGGAAGGTATTAACCGAGAAGTAACATATCCATGTCGGATTACGTCCGCGAGCTTGTAGAGAAGAATAAATTCGAGAACACTTTATCGCAGATGCGACTGATTCACCACTTAGGGCCGGTTTCACCAACAGAGATAATGCTATTTTATCGAGCTAAAGTACAAAGTTATCTCGATTATCTAGTTGTCGTGTTTCACCACACACTTTATCTCGATTCTCTGATGTTATCGAGATTAAATACTTAAACCTCCGAATTTGGTGGATAAAGTTAGATTATCTGGATAAAGATGTAAAGCATAAACAGACATATCACCGTGTACATTATATTTTTGGAGGAAAAATGGCTCGGGCGATATATAATTTAATTTTCGAGGAGGACAGTGACGACGAAGAACCTTTTCGCGAATGTCGGCCATGTTGGATTCCTGAAAGACGCCATTATTTTTATGTGTATGATGAGGAGGATTTCAAGATTCACTTTCGTGTTTCGAAACAATCAGCTGTGTTTGTACTTGAACACATTGAAAATCAACTGGAGTTCCATTCCGGCAGGTAGGTTTATTTGAATGCCGCCATCAATTAATAAATTCTGTAATGAATGTACATTAACAATATTGATTTTAATGTATGTGATTTTAATTTTTTGGAACATGTCAGTTTCACCCATGGACCAGCTTTACGCAACACTCCGTTTTTATGTAACGGAATGTAACCAGCTGCCTGTTGGAGACTATGTTGGTTGCAGTAAACCCACAGCACACAGACTAACCCACAGGGTTAGTTGCATAATCGCTTCTCTTCGGTCTCGATTCATAAGATTTCCTGAGACCAGAGAAGAAATTAATTTGGACCAAATGAAATTTTATAATGTTGCAAAACTTCGCAGGACTATTGGTGCAATGGATTGCACCCATGTCAGAATACAGTCACCAGGTTTGAAGAGTATCATTGAGCACAGTATCAAAATGACCGTTACATCTATGACTATTGTTGATACAGAAAATAACTTTTTTCAGGAGGAGAAAATGAAGAGTTGTACAGAAATATAAAATGGTACTTTTCTATCAACATTCAAGTCATTTGTGACCCAAATTTGGAATTCACAGATATTGTTGCCAGGTGGCCTGGATCCACACACGATAGTACTATATTTAATAACAGTAATATAAGATCATTTTTTGAAAGAGGAGCATATGGAGATTCAGTATTGCTTTTAGATTCAGGCTATGCTTGTAACATATATCTAATGCTCCCATTGAAAAATCTCACAAGTCGTCAGGAACATCTGTACAACGAATCGCAAATAAGATCTAGGAATCCAGTAGAACGAACGTTTGGATGTTGGAAACGGCACTTTCCAGTCTTAGCTTTAGGACTAAAAGTCAGCTTAGAACATGCTTTCTCAATCATTGTGGTTACTGCAGTGCTGCATAATATTTTGATACGAGCCGACGAAGAAATACCACCAGATGATCCTAACATAATTTGTGAAAAACCGTGGGCTGAATTGCTTGAGGAAGGTCACGTTAGAGATCAGCAAGGAAATGAAGAGAGAAGGGCCAGATATGATGTAGTGAGACGGTCATTAATTGAGAACTATTTCAGGAGGTAAAAACAAACTATATTAATTTTATCCTATTTTATGTACAAGTCCCAATCGTGTTTCATACTTTTTTGTTTCAGTTTGTTGTAGATGGCCTGGACGAAAATTCATCAACATGTTTTTGAAGATGTTGCAGTTAGGATCAAGTGACACAAGAACTGCAAAAGAGATTTATTTATAATTGTTATTATTCAAATGTATTGTAATGCTACAAATGTCAACAACAATTACAAATATACAAATTCAGACACACTAATGCTCATTTTAAATAAAGTTACAAACAAAACTTATGTATCGATAATGTGAAATGGCAATTTCTAAACCATCCAATTCTTTCTTTAATTTTTGAATCTGTAGAGTCAAAAGGTCAGTCTGTAGCTTTTCATGTTTCAGCCGTTCTTGTTCTTGTTGCAGTCTCACTTTACGCAGTTCTTTCATGGCTTCATTTTCTTCTGTCGCATACTTCTTACTTAATTCAATTAGTTCAATGTTAGCTTTATGGAGGGCACTAATTTATATTTTGTTGCTGGACTGCAACATTGGCCGCCGTCTCTGAGTCCAAAAGACTTTCCCACGATGTTTGGCAAACGACACTCGGGGACTGATTTCGCAACGTTGTTACAGTTATCGGCAATGTAGTCTCTTCCCAGATAGCATGTAAGTGTTGAGACATCAAACCATTTTACACACTTCGTAAACAATATAAATCGAGCTGAAATCGCACGAACTTACCGCGCCGCCATCTTGAAGTCCACTGAGTCATCCTTTTAGTGATGGAGGCTGCTGGGTAGGCAATCCTTCCGCGACACGGTAAAAATAGGTCCGAGCATATTTACACATCATTCTAAATAGTAATAACACACAACATTCCGCCCACCGAGACCGAATGAGGTCTCTTAAGTCATAGAACACAATTCAGAGTCAATATGTACAACACGAAAACACATCAAAGAACATCACTGCACTGGGAGTCGATACAGTTTGTGTACTGACCGACTAAGTTGCCCCTTCCCAGTGCGTACTTCTGCCACTCTGACAATTCCATCCT
>PNEQ01025037.1:0-14080 GCA_003012365.1 Medauroidea extradentata | reverse complement strand
CGCTGGTCTAGAGAATACCTGTCAAGTCTTCAGCAACGACCGAAGTGGAGGCAACGAGTCCCCAATCTTCAGCCTGGTGACATGGTTCTAGTGAAGGACAACAATCTACCACCCCTTAAATGGAAGTTGGCACGAATAGTGGAGGTGCATCCCGGTGCAGATGCCATGGTGAGAGTTGCCACTATTCGCACATCAGCAGACACATCAAAAAGGGCCATTACAAAACTGTGTTCCTTGCCAAAGAATGACAGCAGTGTTATATAAATTAATTTATTTATGAACTCAAGTGATTTAACGCCATTGTCTGTAATACACGATGTTAGTTGTAGCGATTGACATATGTTTTTCATTACCAGTAATATTGTCTTGTTATCACACACAGTGGATTGAAGGCATTCCTTCAAGGTGGGCGGCTTATGTTGAGGACTTAGTTTGTAGTGCTGCCGCCAAGTAGCAGCAACAAGCAGTGATGTGAAACTAAAACTTCTATGCGTTCCACTAGACTTTGAATGCCGCACAGCAGAGAGAAAACATTTTGTTGGTACAATTGTTTATAATTATTAGTAGCAATGTCTTGTTGTTTTGCATTACGTGCGTATGTTTTCAATCTTAGTACGAAGTTTTTATCGCAGTTAGAAAAGCAAGTAAATACAATGATGAGCATTAAATAGAAGAACTTCATTTATCATAATTTCAACAAAACATTTGGTTTACTTTCTAAGGACTCATCGTCGGCTTGAAGTGAGCTTTGGCCAATTAAGCGGGTCACGAACGAGCTGGCGAGGCCCGTGCCACCACGTATGTAATGTACTCAGTTTATTCGTTGCGATTATTCTCGAAAGATGTTTTGCAGGATTTTGTTCTCCTGGGCAATGTCTCCACTGTGATGGAGTTGTGTATGTTTCTATTTCGGGTACTCTATTGCTTTCAATTACCTTCCCACGATTTGGAACGAACCAAAGCTTTGGAACGAACCAAAAATTGCGTGCAAGTCAAGCAACTGTGTAGCGTGTGTTTCACGATGAGATACTACACCTCTACCATCTTCAAAAGGTGCAGGTAATGAGACCTCGTGTCTTCTCTTGCAGTTCGCCGGGTGGTATCTCCAACAATGTCAAGAAGAGCCACAGTTCCTGAATAACATTATGGTTCGCGTGAGATGGTATTCTCAACTCGCGTAATATTAATTTGTGGGATAACATATATCCAACAGACACATTTCAACGTGGGCATCAGGAACGATTCCAGGCAATCATATGGTCAAGAATCATCAAAGACTGTTTGATTAGGCCACACATTTTGCCTGGACGATTAAATGCTAATGTTTACGGCATTTTACTGAAGTAAACGCTACCAGAACTACTCGAGGATGTTCCACTGGATACAAGAAATTATATGTGGTTTCGACATGATGGTGCGCAACATATTTTGGTGTAGGTGTGCGCGATTATTTGAACACAAGGTTCGCAGGCCATTGGCTAGGACGTGGAGGGCCATCAAGGTGGCCGCCAGATCTGCCAGTGCTCGACTTCCTCTTGTGGGGTTACATGCGTTCATTTGTTAACGAGACTGCAGTGAACAGCTTAGAAGAACTTGTTGGCTGGATTTCCATCGCCGAAAGGTACATCGTAGATAGACGTGTGATATTTTCCCTCGTGCGCAATCAGTGACCCGTAGATGTACTCTGTACGTCGAAGTCAGTGGTTCACATATTGAACATTTGCTATAAGAATATTACAAAGGAAAGGTATGACATTGTTTCATCTACAGCCGTGTCAATGTATATTAGGCTAATGTATTACCTTTTTCTTATAGTTCGTTTATGTAGATTTACGGTAGTTGCCAGTAAATGTGTTTTGAGAGAACTAGTAATTTGGCAAGGAGCTCATGCTACCATTGTAATAACTACCACTGACGCATGATGTGGCATACTGTGTTCGACTATTTATTAGTGCGCACACGTTGTGCAGAAATATATTTAACTTTATGAGGGCGTATAGCAATACCTACATTACCATGAATGTTACTACATTGAATACTTATTTTAACATATGTTTACTGCATTTATAAATATCTAATTTTATCAGGTTGGTGATAGTAAGTGTCTCGTGAACGACATTAAATCGCACCGAGCTCAGTAAACGAGTAGTTCGGAACATACATTTCGGTCAGTAGGGGATATTATCTGACGACTTTATAAAAATGACCATGCATCAAAAATCATATCTTATAAATTAAATAAATACATTTCATTTAAAACACACCAAGCACGATGGCTATAATATGACAATCCTTTCTAGGGTATAGCCAGTTGGGCGCAGATATCCCAGTTCGCCTGTTTAAACAGCTATATAACACATTATGTAAACATTAACACAATTTATACGATTATGTTAGTATTTTTATTATTAATATGTCATTGTTACTATTGGTATTATACTTCAATTATCACTCGGTGAATCTGTGAAAATTGACATGACATGCAGGACCTAAATACCTACAGAACATAGGTGTAAAGCACTGCGCCCAAGTGTTAGATAACCCGCATTCCGTACGTTACACAGGTTGCATAGCTGCAGGCGTTATATATTAATTTGTGAAAATACTACAAAATGAATTTCAACGAGAACAAATGCCCTAAGGAAGTCAGATAAACGCAAACCTTTTTTTGTTACAGTCAAACTTTTCTTTCTTAATTTATCAAAAAGTGTTGATTATAATGCACGTTCACCACTTTTCCAACAATTATAATGACACTTATACGAATTGTATTAATGTTAGAGGCATGATTTTACAAAATGCAAACCAACACTTTAAACAACTTCGATCACGTAAAGTTTGCACGAAAAAGTGCTCTTTGATATCAAGTGGTTTCTTATTTACATTTACAAAACCAGTAGCAAACCTCTTTCTTTAGTTAATTTGAAGTGAAAATTTGCAAGTTTTGTGTAATTTAAAAAAAAAATTCAAAGCTAGTTTTATACATGTCTTGACATAGCTCGTAACACTGATATTCAGCGTGAATTATTTAATTTTTGTAAGTCAGTTGGTTTACGTTTCTTATATAAAACAATTTTTGCACATTTGGGCTTTGACACGCCACGGCACAAAAACTATGAAAGCTATAACATTATTATTTCTGTGAAAAATAGTCACAATGTATGTGTAGAAAACAAACAATATCTCGTACAAATATAAAATTGGTTAAAACAATTAAAATCTGTCGGGAACTCCCCCCTTAAGAGTGAGAGACAGTCGCCATCTTGAATTTTCGCATGTTGCGCCATAACTTTTATTTAGGGTAAATTTATGCAACTTTAATCTAATAAATATTACAATACACATTTTGTGAATTTTAGATATAGTAAATCTTTGCTTGTCCTCAATTTTATTCGATATCGAATTGGAGTTACAAAATTCTTATTAATTTCTTAATTTCAATTCGGTCTCGAATAACATTAAAGGGAAACAACTATTTACGATGTCTAAAATTCCTTTAACATATATTATATTCTGTAGTTAGGTTAAAGTTGCATACATTTACCCAGAAAAAAGGATATGACCACGGTCGTAGAAGAACAGGTCTGGACACTCGCGTATTTTGCATGACACCCTTGTTGTTCGGCTGCAGTTCTCCAAGTTACCGAGAGTGTTGTGCATCTTTGGCGCTGCAGTCAGGGCGGTCGTGCTTAAACTCCGCCCAGGTTTTTCCATTTTTAACATTATAAAGTTAATGAACATTGCTGGAGCCACGCTTTAGGGTTGTGAGCAAAGCAAGTATTTCATAAATTGATAAAAAAATTCGTTTTGATAAATTGCTTATCTTAATGGGAGGGAAGTGGACGGAGTTTGAGCTCAACCACCCTGATTACAGCGCCAAATACGTACAGCATTATCGTGAACTTTGCGAACTGCAACCAAAAAACAGGGGAGTCAAGTTTCCAGGCGAGTGTCCAGACCTGTTCTTCTACGGCAGTGGTAATGACACAAAATATAAAAAATTCAAGATGGCGACTATCTCTTAACCGTACAGAGAATGCGTGCTTACCTGAGAACCCTCTGGCTGCGGTCGTACTTGACGATCTGGTCCTTGATGTGAATCTTGTGGCTGTTGCGCTGCCTGACGGCCAGCATGGCATGCTTGCCACGCGGTACTGTGCGGTGCTCCAGGCGGTAGTGGCAGGTAACGTTGCGAGGGTAGACACCCGGGTAGTTGGGTGACTGTATGCGGCACGGCTGCACGTCGCAGCGGTCCAACACCCTGTCGCAGTAGGTACCAGCCACCAGCTCTCCGCGCCATGTACTCGCAGTGCTGTTGCCGTACCTGAGCCGAGCCTCGCTGCGCCGCAGGAACTTGTACGCCAGCTTGAAGTCGAAGTTGTAGCCGATGCCCTGCCGAACCCACAGTACAATCAATCCTCCTTTCCTATAGCTAGACCCATGCACTTTTCGCGGAAATATGTTTCCACCACTATGTTTCAGTGCCTTAAGGGTGCGGTTACCGCAATTTTCATCACCATTATTTTATTTTTTATTTGAACCAAACATTTGTTTCTTATTTTAGACACAAAATGTGACTAAATTTGGCTCCTATTATTTTTTTATTTATCATAGTTTTCGCGTAATGGCTTGTTAAAGTCATATTTCGAATGTTTCCGTTTTAACGACTACACTAAAACCAACTGATATACCAAACTCAAAAAAATCACAGTGGATAAAGACATTCCAGGCTACAATGACATGCTCATAAAATTAAAAAATAAGAATTATTTGAATTAAAAAAAATTGTATTTTTTAAATTTTAATTTCAGTTTCAGCATTTTTTAAAAATACAAATAATGTTTATTCTAAATTTTTATGAGCATGACATTGTGGCCTGCAATGTATTTATCCACTATGATTTTTTTGAGTTTTGTATATCAGTTGGTTTAAGTGTGGTAGTTAAAATGGAAACGTAAAAATATGGCTTCAACAAGTCATTACGCGAAAACTATGAGACATAAAATAATTTAATAAGAGCCAAATTTAGTCACATTTTGTGTCTAAAATAAGAAAAAAAAATATTTGGTACACATAAAAAATAAAAAAAATGGTGTTGAAAACTGCGGTAGACCACGCCCTTACGTGCGCACCTGCATTTCTGATATGTGGTCAGTGATTGGATGCCGTAACACCCAGCGTCTGGAGGTTCAACTCGCAAATCACAGACGTGTCGTGTCGCAGTTATCCGTGTACTGATTGGCACAGTCAAATCAATAGCAACTCTGCACAAAAACACTCTGTCAATTGCCATGAAGTTGAGCTGTAGGTGTGCACGTAAGACACTAAAACAAAGTGGGGCAAAAATTTTTTCTCAAAAAATTCCTGTCCCTACCCATAACTAGGCCCATGAACTATTCGTGAGTTCAGTGACCTACTTGATTGAATCCGCTATCCTAGGCATACCAGTGGCGGCTCGTGGGTTGTTGCCAGGTGGGGCTACGGAGAGTCGGAACTGTACACTTTTGATGAACGCGCCGTAGACCAACGACCATGAAATATTTGCCGACTACTAGAAATTTTGTGACCACTCAGTAGTAAGGGGCACCTGCACATCAGCGTGTCAGTGGCTGTAGAGTCAACCAGCGCACAACTATGTACAGCTCTTGGCAACTGCAGCCCTACCTGGCAACAACCCACGAGCCGCCACTGAGGCACACTTAAGCCCTGTCTATTCGTTAATTATCTGTTATTCCAGTGAGTAGCAGCTGATAGACAAATGGTAGAGGCTTGAGTATGCACAGCACAGTGAATTCTGACATGTAGGTCATTGAACTCGCAAATTAATCCATTCCCTACCCATAAATAGGCCCATGAACTTTTCGCGATAAGAATGTTGCCCCACTTTGTTTCAGGGGCTTGTGCACACGTCTGTAGTTCTGCTTCATGTTCAGTGAATGGATGTTTTAACTCTCACGTGTCTTGAGTGAGTGAGAGATATTGGTCAGCGCTTAAGGGCGCGGCATACCACAATTTTCGTCATCATTATTTTATTTTTTATTTGTACCAGATATTTTTTTTCTTATTTTAGAGACAAAATGTGACTAAATTTGGCTCTTATGAAATTTTTTTATCTCTCATAGTTTTTGCGTAATGGCATGTTAAAGTCATATTTTGCATGTTTCCGTTTTAATGACTACACTAAAACCAACTGATATACAAAACTCAAAAAAATAATAGTGGATAAATACATTGCAGGCTACAATGTCATGCTCATAAAAATGAAGAATAAACATTATTTGTATTTTTAAAAAAAGCTGAAACAGAAAATAAAAATTTAAAAAATACAATATTTTTTTAAATTCAAATAATTCTTATTCTTTAATTTTATGAGCATGTCATTGTAGCCTGGAATATCTTTATCCACTGTGATTTTTTTGAGTTTGGTGTATCAGTTGGTTTTAGTGTAGACGTTAAAACGGAAACATTCAAAATATGACTTTAACAAGCTATTACGCGAAAACTGTTAGAGATAAAAAATTTCATAACACCCAAATTTAGTCACATTTTGTGTCTACAATAAGAAAAAAATTATGTGGTACAAGTAAAAAATAAAATAATATCGATGAAAATTGTGGTAGACCGCACCCCATCGAGGTCTTTAGCCCTGGTGAGGGATGACGTGATGTGAGCATGGTACAGCGTCGGAATGAAGGGGAGGGAGAAACTGGTGATCTTCGAGATGACCCGCAACGTCCGGCACGATTTACACATGCGATAATCCGGGGACCAGCCCCATCCGGGAATCGAACCCGGATCGTCTTGGTCTGACCATTCGGTCACCGCGGCACCACGTGTCTTGACCCAGATGGGAAAAAAGTTATATCTGAAATTGGCCAGATCTGGACCAGATATGAATTCATGTACATTTATCTATCTCTGATGCCAGATCTGGCCAATTTCAGATGTAGCCAGATCTGGCCCAGATATACTTCTTTCATATGGGGAGGTTCTATCTGCAAATCACAGATGTGTGATGCTGTACTAACCTTATTTTGATTGACGCAGTCTAATGAGAGCTGTCACTTCACAAAGACACGCTGCTAATAACCATGAAGCACAGCTACAAATAACACGTAAGGCACAGAAACAAACTGGGGCAAAATTATTTTCACGAAATGTTCATGACTCTACCCACAACTGAACCGCTTACTGCAGCAAAACAACAAGTACAACATTTTCACATTTACCTCTCCGGTTGTAAATGGATCAACGGATCATGTACCACAGAAGGGAAACCTGTCCGCACGATAGCGGACGACTGGCAAATGATTGTAATATTGTCTGTGTACTGCAGATAGGAAACAAGTCCAGGGCAAGTTCCCTTTACGCAGAATTATGAAAAGTGGACATGTTGCTTTTCTGCAGTGTGATATTCAACTGTACTAACATTTGAAGGGCTGAGATTGACAGTGGCGTAACTCATAATATGTAGTTGTAACGTTTTCACTCATATTATACATATTGTTCTAAGTAATGTCTTGCAATCACTCTTTAACTGTATTTCTAAAAACAATTTGAGTATTGCAAGAATGGACTGCAATTTGTACATGATTACAAAGAATTGTTTACGGGGAAATTAGTTTGTTTGATTTACGCCACTATAAATCTAAGACCCTCGTTTGACACTTTTTAATAGTTAAGGCTGACTGAAGGGCTTAGCGGGAGAATATATACTCCCATTTATAAAATTCTGAGAAAAAATAGCAAAACTTTTTTGGCTTATTATAATTGATTATTTGCAGTGGCATGTTACAAATTCATTCCAAGCTTTAACAAGTTTCAAGAAGGTTTTGACTGTTTACATTATAAATACATTTGTACTGATTATTTT
Organism: Medauroidea extradentata; assembly: GCA_003012365.1. Taxonomy (NCBI): domain Eukaryota; kingdom Metazoa; phylum Arthropoda; class Insecta; order Phasmatodea; family Phasmatidae; genus Medauroidea; species Medauroidea extradentata. The sequence goes on along the minus strand of PNEQ01025037.1, from coordinate 6,207 downwards.
CTTAGAAATTAATAATGTGTGATCGACCTTCTTCCACGAAGCCCTTCAATTGAATAGTGATGTGTACAAGGCATCCAAGTCGCAAAAGTAAAGAACAAGGAAAGAAAATAAAACAAATACGTTACTATACAGTACGTCATTAAGATGTTAAGTGAACAAAATGAAAGTCAGGTAGGGTATTTTAAAATAAGAAATTATTAACAAACAAATTATGCAAATATTAACAGTTATCTGTGTTCTTTATTATCAACTGTGGGATGGTATGTTTCTGTAAAACACCATTCAATTCTACCACAGTCTAAAATACAATGTTTTTTCTTATAATAGAATGAATGAGTGAGAGATTTTGGTCAGCCCTCAAAACCGAGGTCTTTAGCGCTTGTTATTTACATCACTCAATGAATCGCAAGGCATTCTACAATTTGCAGTAATAATACTATTTTGCTAAAAGGGTGGACTGAGGTAATTTTTGAAATCGCCGTTTTAGTTATGCCGAAATCACATATGCGCGACAGAAGTGACACGAATGGCGCGATGCTAAACACACTAAAAACTATCGTTATTGCAGACACTAGTTTGGCTGCCGCGCGACAAATACAACAAATATTACAAGTAAATAGTTAATTGCCACTACATACTAACATCTAGTACGAAAGCCACAGATGTTTAAGTATTTCAGATTTTCCTTTTATTTTAAATATTTTATACATTGCAACTGACATTCCGAAATATGGATATAAACGTCAAATTACACATTTCCTTAAAAAAGGTTATGATTTGCATAAGAGACATCTCTCTTTTAAATTAAATAAACGCAATTTATTACCAAATTACCCGTTTCATCAACATTTGGACGCAACATTAAATTCTGACTCGAATAAAATCGATACAATTCCTATTCGGAATTCGTATCGCGTTCGCAATTTTTGGGGCGGTGACGTCACATGAACCATGGCGCTGATTGGTGGACATCTCTCGTGTTTAGTGTCGCAGCGGTGGTGTCGCATTCGTTGTGCATATGTGATTCGGGCATTAGGGATGATGGTTAGATATGATGGTTTATCGCAGGGAAATTTGACTATTTGCTGGATTTCAACGCACGTTCAGCTTGCGCGTGGAGCTATTGCCCTATTCGACTGAGCTAGTAATAATACCGATATTTAGAGACATGAACTTTTCGCGAAAAGAATTTTGCCCCACTTTGTTCCAGTACCTTATGTGCACGTCTGCAGTTCTGCTTCATAGATATTGGCAGCGTGCCTTTGAACTGTGACGTTTCTCATTTGACTGTACCAATCACAATAAGGGTACTGTAACACCACACGTCTGTGATTTGCGTGTAAAACCCCACGACACACGAATGTCAAAACATCCAATCTCTGACCGTGAAGCAAGTCTGCAGACGTGCACACAAGTCACTGATACAAAGTGAGGCAAATTTCTTTTCGCGAAAAGTTCATGTCTCTACCGATATTGTAATATTTGCTGTCTATATTTGGTCTGCAGACATGTACGTTGTGTCAGACGTATATCACCTGGTCATACATAGAGGTACGTCAATTTCGCGGATTCATCTGGAAGCAGCCTAGACTTGCCAATCCTGTACACCCACTGGCCACAATCGATTATCTATTGGCTTATAACAGTACAAGCAGATAGCAAGCGATAACACTTCGCATTATTTCCTTATTTACTACTGGCTTGCAGTAGTCAAACGCGTTTCGTAACAGACGCCAGCAAGTCACAGACATGACAATGATGTAAATATAATTGGCGTTCAACCTGACCTGGAATGTATCTGCGAAATTTACGTACCTCTACTCATACATGACTAGAGTCACGATTTTGTCGCGAAAAGATTTTTGCAACTTTTGTTGCAGTTCCTTACGTGCGCACCTGCAGCTCTGCTTCACGGCTATTGGCAGCGTGTCTTTGCTCAAACACGTCTCTAATTTGACTACACCAATGACAACGAGGCTATTGTGACGCAATACGTCTGTGGTTTGTCAGTAGAACCTCAAGACAAGTGTCAATTAAAACGTCCACTCACTGACCGTGAAACAGAGTTGCGGATGTGAAGATAAGGCATGGAAACCAAATGGTGCAAAAATATTTTCGCCATAAAATCGTGGCTCTATACATGACACAAGAAACTACAGTGTTTTCAAGGGTATGTTGGCATACAAAATTTTCGCCATGTAGCGTCATCCCTAGTGATGATTTATCGAAAAAATATAATATTGTCTGTTTGATAAGCTCAATGTAATATATTCACACTTGACGCTTTTCTTTCGTTACTGGTGGGGGTCTATTTGACTGGGCCAAAACTAAACTTACTTCTGGTACGCTACGACTGAACGGCTGTAAACAGTTACACTGTGAAACACGAACATCGTCCATTCATACAACTCCCAAGATGCTACAATAGTTTGGAGAATACTTTAACAGAATAGATTCTCGCGTTTTTCCAAATTGTATATGAGTCACACCTTAGTTCTAAATTGTAACATTAATGTGCATTTCATCATCTGTACCGAAAATATAATGTGAAAAATGTCGTTAGTCATCCTTCCACAAAACTTACGGCGGGAAATGAAAAATTAAAAAATATCTGGTACCGTAAACCGGGGTTACTTTGACCTAGCGGGGTAGCTACGACAATTCAAAATTTTGGTTTTTATGTTATTTATTGACGAAAGTTTCAAGCATTAGCTATAAGGATAAAAGGAATTATTAAAAATAGTCGGCTCAGATTATCTGTTTATTTACCAGAAAACCAAAAAACTAATATGTTAAAGTGTTAAAGTAACCCCGAAAATGGTCAGAGTAACCCCGGTTTACAGTACATATTCTCCTTAACAAGGCTGTCTTGGAGAACGTATTTTACACGATCTAAGCCTAAAAGTGCAGAGTCGTTAAGGACATCACAGCACACCCTTCACGCCTCCACGCTAAAAGCATAATTATAAAAAGTACGTGTTTTTGAACGTCAATATAGAAAACCTACAACAAATCTAGATAATTATATCTGCAAATTTTATGAACGAACATTTACCCAGAACGAAGCATTCGTTAAGCGTTATCTCTTGTACTGCAATGAAATGTACGAAATTAAAGCGTCATCGATCGTTCTTCAGAAACACGTTACATTTATTGATTTGTACACTTTTCGCGAAGCCAATATGGATAAAATACTCAATGACAATCCTAGATAATGGTATTTGCCAACTTTATGAGCAAATATCTATCCAAAATTACTAATTCGTTACGCGTGATCTCTTGCGCCGCAGTTAAATGCACGAGGTTCCGGCGTCAGAGATTGTGCTTCAGAAGTTCGTAACACTGGAAACTATTTTGTTTAAAACGTTGGCTAAAACTTTCGTCTAGGATTGCTATTGCTGAATTTTCGCAAATTGACTTCAAGAAACCCACAGTTATAGATTAATGCTTTTGGCGTTAAAACCTATTGTATTTGGTTGACGGTTTTTGATTATTTACAATTTCGTTTCAAGAAACCTACAAATTTAAACTGGTTATTTTCAGCACTGAAATATTTACCGTGCCTTCTTGTGCAAAGGCGGAAGGCAGTAAGTACACTTACAATTGTTCAAGTTCCAATATTTGTGCAGATTTAAGGGTCTTTCATGGTTTTGATGACTTCAAATCTACGATGATTTAATAAAATAACGAACACATTAACCATAAATATTGTGTAATGGAATTTAAAAATAATCGTCATCGTAGCATACACTGAAGTGTCGTAGAGATATCGGTGGTATCGTATTAGTATTACTCCTTCGACCAGTGTTTAGTATGAAGTTAATTTATTTTTCAATAAATTATATCATAAGCAAACCTCTAGAATAAATGTTCATGGAACTTTTTGTCTTATGCTAATTGATTTAATATTTATTCTGAGATACTGGTAAGTAGGGCAATAAACCGCAGTGATTAATTTTGTTTTGAAAACTATATGTATTTAAATTTTTATAATTATTTTGATAGTTTTACACTTTTTCAACACTTAAAATTATTCAAAAATATTAACATATATAATACACTGACTATACATATACAGATGTTAAGGGTAGTTTACAAGATATACTGCATTTATGCTCGTGTATTCGAAACTAAATCGTATTACGAAATTCTGACATTAAGAGCCAATCACTTCATGTTTTAGAACTTAATAAAGTTTTTACAGATAATGTGTGTTTCCTGCTGTCCGTGAACTTTGACGTGAGAGTGAAATGTGTAACTTATAATTTACTTAATCACTAATTATTATTTCACAGAGTAAAAGAGTAATAACAATGAAATAATTGACATTTAATTAATTGGTAATACATTATTAAATGCCTCACTTGGTTTAGCTGTGAAGGAAATTATTATAAAACATCCGTAACGAAAAATTAAACAAAAAAAGGAGGATATTATAAACTACGGCCTTAGTGAATGTCATAGGTGTTACCTGCTCGGAGAGACGGTAGAGCCGGAGAGTGAGGTTCAGTGACGACGTCTCGCTGTAGTATACGGTGTAGCCCCAAGCACTGCCGCACCACTGACCTCCCGTCGAGGGCCGCCCCAGCTCCCGGATACTCATGTGGCCATCCGGGCAGCCGTCAGACGTGAACGACACGAACTTGCCCACCGTGAACGTATCGAACGTCAGCTGCCAACATAACGTACACGCATTCTCTTTCAAACAAATAATGCATGACATATCTTACGATTATTTACATAATATTTTATGTTTCATGTGTGTCAACTGTGAGTAAATATAAAGAGTTTCGAGTGATATCCACTACTTAGAATTGAATGGTGTTACGCAGAACGGAACCAATCCACAAAGAAATTTATTTTTAGATAATCATACCAAGTAGAAGAATAAGGTACGAAATATAGCCTAGAAAAAGATCAAGTATTAAATCACAATATTTGAATAAAAATAAGAGGCCAGAAAAAGTTGTACCTACAAGGTTTATATGGACACAGTAGACTTTGGCCTCGTCTATCTCAGCTCCAGTAATTTGTGGATTGGTTCCCATCTGCATAACTCCATCCAATTTATCATAAGAAAACTTCTCTTCAATGATGTGAGACAAAAATGTGTGTGTGTATATATATTATATATATTTTTTTATATAAATTATATATTTATACAAGCAGTATATCCGTAAAGTCTTGGTGCATGGCTGATACGCTGCTGCGTAGTTTGTGGTGCTGTGTCATAACCTGTGTGCGCACGTGCGTGCACATCATACTGCACAAACTTGGAGATTTTCCTTTCATTGCAGCTTTCATATTTCTATCTTCTTTTGTTGCTTTCATGCGGCCAGTCAAAAGTGCACCATGACATTATGGTCATACTGTATGTGTATGTATGTGTGTGGTAATATACATATGTGTGTGGGGCAGAAAATTTGTTCATAATATACATTGTATTTATTCCACAAGAGCAGACACAGTGAAAGTTTTGAACGTCAGCTGCAAAAACACACACAAACACACACGTTTGAAAACTATTGAATATTAGCGCACGCTAAAATACTGAACATATTTTCTAACGTTGGCACGATGCTCTACCCTGCTGACTTAAGACTAAGTGAAAGTGTTGGATGTCAGCTACCGACATACATCACGCACCACATTGAATATCATTGAAGATTGTTGAATACTACTCTACAGAAGATATATTTTTTATTACTTGCATTTACGTTCATTTGGTAATGTGAACTACATACGATTTGAAAATGAAAAATGTTAGATAAAAATGTTTATCAACACAGGGAGTAGATAGGTTATGTTCCTTCTGGGACAGCGGCTGGCGGCTGAGGATTTGAGGATTCGTGCCGCCATCTTGTTTCCGGCCGCCATCTTGTTTCCGGCGGCCATCTTGTTTCCGGCGGCCATCTTGTTTCCGGCCGCAATCTTGGATTACGTCACTTTCAAAATTTTCCAAAATTTTCCAAAATTTCCCAAAAAATTAAAAAAAATTAAAAAATTAAAAAAAATTAAAAAAAATCTAAAAAATAATTTTACATCCATCCACCATCTTGGACTTTCATTTTCTCCCGCTCTCTCATTCCACTCATAATTTTTCCTGCTCTCATTCCACCCATACTTTTCTCCCGCTCCCTCATTCCACCCATACTTTTCTCCTGTTCTCTCATTCCACTCATAATTTTTCCTGCTCTCATTCCACCC
>PNEQ01025036.1:0-14132 GCA_003012365.1 Medauroidea extradentata | reverse complement strand
TGCTAGATGCAGAAAGTAGTAATGAGTTAAATTTGAATCCACTGTGTAAAATATTAGAGCACAGCTCTGATAACTGCAGAAAGCTGGAAAATATCAGTTCTGAACTCCAGTTGGCAAAATCGCTTATAAGAGATAGGCCATCACTCACACAGTTTTTAGTGGAACTTTTAAAATATGGTAGTGCGTTTCGTGGCATAGGCTTCTTGGCAGCGGCCGCATTAACAATACCAAGTAGTACTGCAACAGTTGAAAGCTGCTTATCCCATTTGTCTCAAGTTTTACGGCCAAAAAGACTGTCAATGCTACATAAACGTAAGGCCGATCTTGTTCTTTTAGACTTTAATAAGGACATCACAAAAGCATTGGATTTAGATGAAATCGTCTTACGTTTTGCTGCATCCAAGACAAGGAAACTTTTGATGTGATGTTTCCTTATAAAAACGAGTCATACGTTATTTAAAATGTGGGTTATTAGAGGTAAATTCAGCACTTTTTAAAATACTTATTATCTTATTACATGTCACACTGTATCATTCCATCAGTTCCTAATGTATACTATAAATTAATATAAATTTGGAACCTATTGATTTTGTTCATCTGCATATCAAGAAATATTGTAAAAATTGGGAGTTATATTTTCCCTCGGTTACTACACGTTTTACCACAGATAAGTCTTTGTTGGTTTCTTTCTGTCAACTTATATGCAATAACTACAGTAATTTTTTCAAAGGAGGTATTCAAAAGTGCCTAATTTACCGCAAATTGCATTAAGTGTATGAGAGATAGCATAAAAGAAAGTGTTAAAGTGTTTTTTAAATATAACTTGTTATAGTAAAGTATTTGATTTAAGTCATAAAGATTATTATATTTATTATTGTACACTTTCAGACAACACTTGAGTATTCAGACTGTTATATTTTCAATATTCTAATTTAATTTTTTTTGTGAGTGATTATATAAGAGTTTGCTTTGTTATTACTTGTTTCTATTGTGTGGTCAATCAAATTTCTGGGTAAATTAACAGCAATTATTTTATTGCACCCGAGGGCTGCACTCAAGAGCTTTTTGGCACGTGTGCAAAGCATAAGCAAGTTTTTGTACACTGTTTGGGTATTGGCCCCTCCAGATTGTTTGGTGGCCCCCCCTAAGCTTTTTGGCTGGCTACGGGCCTGGTGGGCCATGTAATTCAACAAAATAATTCGTTTAATGATGCATAGTAATATACGGTTGTGTTAAATTAATAATTTCAAACTTTCGTGTTGGTTTACATTAAATCAAACAGACGTGGTTTGAATTCGGATATTTGTTACTTAATTTGAATTATATGAAATTCAGGAAAAACGTACACCACCTTACAAGATTAAATTGGCACATTATTACTTACTACAAAGAAATTAACGCACCCGAATTACAAGGACTAGATAATTTCTCCAAGGACTTGAGAGAGAGCTGAAGTATGTAGACGTTATTATATCCTCCCAGGTGAAATAAAGCTGGCAGGTTTAGCGAAATCCGTGTAGCTTTATAGCAGCGAAGTGCGGCCACATGTGACGTCACTGGTTGCAGTTGTCCAAAGCTCTCCCTCATTCCCCCTCCCTAAACATGCACACATCCTCCTGCAGGCTGTTAATCTGGCGCACGAGCTGAGCACACGTTATCTGGGGGCACAGTGTGTAATTGAATAATTGCAGACGCGAAGAAGGCGTGCAGGATCAGCACAACATGGCGCGCGCCAGATAGACGCTGGATATCTCGCAAGTTGAGAAGTGTTCAGATAACACCAGATTGTGTCACGTGATGCGAGCCAGGACTAGCGGGATGAAGGCACACTCTACAGGAGTAGGGGGAGGGAGGTATGTTCACGGCTCAGGGAATGAACTCTCAAGCTACTATTTACAGGGAAGTAGAGCCAGGAGTAGGGGGATGAGGGCCTCGACTACAGGAGCGGGGGGAGGGAGGCATGTTCACAGCCCAGGGAATGAACTATCAAGCTCATATGCATAGGGAAGTAGAGCCAGGAATAGGGGGATGAGGGCCTCGACTACAGGAGCGGGGGGAGGGTGGCATGTTCACAGCCCAGGGAATGAACTATCAAGCTCATATTCATAGGGAAGTAGAGCCAGGAGTAGAGGGATGAGGGCCTCGACTACAAGAGCAGGGGTAAGGAGGTATGTTCAAGACTCAGGGAATGAACTTTCAAGCTACTATTCACAAAGGAGTAGAGCCAGGACTAGCGGGATGAAGGCACACTCTACTGGAGCAGGGGAGGAGGTATGTTCACGGCTCACGGAATGAACTTTCAAGCTACTATTCACAGAGGAATAGAGCCAGGACTCGTGGGATGAAGGCCTCGGGCCTCGACTACAGGAGCAGGGGGAGGGAGGCATGTTCTCGGCTCAAGGAATTAACTCTCAAGCTATTATTCACAGGAAAGTAGAGCCCGGACTAGCGGGATTAGGGCCTCGGCTTCAAGAACGGGAGACGGGTGGCATGTTCACGGCTCAGGGGATGAACTTTCAAGCTACTATTGACAGGGAAATAGAGCCAGGACTCGTGGGATGAGGGCCTCGTCTTCAAGAACGGGAGACGGGAGGTATGTTCACGGCTCACGGAATGAACTTTCAAGCTACTATTCACAGAGGAATAGAGCCAGGACTCGTGGGATGAAGGCCTCGGGCCTCGACTACAGGAGCAGGGGGAGGGAGGCATGTTCTCGGCTCACGGAATGAACTCTCAAGCTACTATTCGCAGCGGAGTAGAGCCAGGACTAGCGGGATGAAGGCACACTCTACTGGAGCAGGGGGGGAGGTATGTTCACGGCTCACGGAATGAACTTTCAAGCTACTATTCACAGAGGAATAGAGCCAGGACTCGTGGGATGAAGGCCTCGGGCCTCGACTACAGGAGCGGGGGGAGGGAGGCATGTTCACAGCCCAGGGAATGAACTATCAAGCTCATATGCATAGGGAAGTAGAGCCAGGAATAGGGGGATGATGGCCTCGATTACAGGAGCAGGGGTGGAGGTATATATTTACGGTTCAGGAAATTAACTCTCAAGCTACTATTCTTCGTGCTGTAGCCACGGCGAAGGTGGTGATTGGGTTGTAATTCCCCTTTGTCCCTCGTAATTAATTTTTTAATGAAAATGTGTAATTTAAATGGTAGAATATTTATTGATTTGTTATGTAAACTCCTAAAACAGCATTTTGCATCTTGATATCAAATTTTTTGATGACGCCACTTCCCCTTGAACCCCCACCTTAAAGGGATTGTCGGTGTTCATCATATTGTTCACAGTAATCCTGGCCATTCATAGTCATATTTGCGAGAACTCGCGTCTGTCTGTATGTCCTCTACTTATTTACTTTCTACACAGTACTCAGTAATGTTTTGGGTGCACTCGCCATGAAAGAATACAAGTTTATTAAGCCTGATTTTCCCCCATTCTTGACAAAAGTTGCTACTGCAAAGCACACACGCACACACACACACACACACACACACACACACACACACACACACACATATATATATATATATATATATATATATATAAATTATTTTGTGCTTATAGCTTATCGTAACAACACAATATGTTTCTAGTAATGATTGAGTTTTTATGTATTAGTTCAACGCCATAAAATTACTTATAAACTCTTGGTTCTTACTTAAGCTAAAAAATACAAATAATTAAACAAATTAAACTAGTGACATCACGTCCAAATATAAATGGCGTTTGTTGTTTCAGCTACTTGGTGGTTTAATTTATTTAATAATTGTAAATAACACAAGTAACGTTGTGAAATGTATTTACTCTTCAAATGTTTCACTTACATCTAAACTTAATTAATCCACGTCATGTTTCTAAATAGGGTCTTAACGGCAGTTGATGTTCAGTCGATGGATAGCGTTGGGCCCGGTAGTTTTCGCGAAAAGATTTTTACCCCAATTTATTTCAGTGTCTTACGTGCCCACCTGCAGTTCAACTTCATGGCTATTGACAGAGTGTTTTTGTGCAGAGTCGTTATTCATTTGACTGAGCCAACCAGTACATGGATAGCTGTGACACAACACGTTTGTGATTTGCGGGTTTAACCTCCAGATGTTGTGTGTTAAGGCATCCAATCACTGACCGCATAGCAGAGATGCAGGTGTGCACATAAGGCGCCGAAACGAAGTGCTGCAAAAATATTATCGCGATAACTACCGGGCCTATGGATAGGGTTTACATGTATTTACTTACGCGAATGTACGGAGTTACTATCTTTGCGGTTTGGTTACGAAGTAAGTAACCCGTGGAAAATTTCGTAGCGGTTTTATGAAAATAAATGCATACCATTACGGAAATTAAAATTTTATATGTATATATTTATTTGTATGGCACTTTATTATAGTGCTTTGATTATACGTAAGAAAATGATTTGGAATGGATAATAAAGTTTACTTCAACTGACCTATAGAATATTTTAAAACTAAAGGCTTTAGTTTCACAGCGTGCAACAGATTATAACTAGGGACTTGAAAATGTCGCAAATTCAGTGACCTGTAGGTCAGAATCTTGGCCTCTTGCACTACGCATACTCAAGCCACGTATATTCGTTCATTGTCTGATGTTCCACTGAGCAGCAGCTAGTTGACTGATAGTCGGGGCTTGAGTATGTATAGTACAATGGAATCTAGTCTACAGGTCACTGAATTCGCGAAATTTTCTAGTCCCTAGTTATAATTCTTCATGAAACAAAACAAAGCAAGAATAATATAGAGTATAAATTAACCCTGCCTGGGTGTCAATTAAAGAGAGCCTCTAGTATCGTCCTGCAATCCGCTGTCTTCTCGTGTGTACCATGTTTCAACATATGAGGCTCTGGCTAATTAATTCAAGATAATTATGAGTGCAGTACAACACAATAACAGCAGAATCAATGCGAACAACAAAGTAAATAATTAAATACCCACACAAATATAATATTTTTTTTTTTCAAATACTTATGAAAACGGCAGTAGTGGGCTACCGACTGTTAGACTGTTCACATAACACGGTTACAAGCTGGGTTCTATTCTTAGTACAATTGGCCGGGTAAAATATGTGGATCTTTTCTGTAGCTCAGCTTTCCTTACTTGTGCTATCCATCTCTGCTCCATTTTCAATTCATTCCACTCTTCTCGTATTCTCGTATACGGCTCAGCACTTATTTTCAATTTACATATATCCTTCTGTAGAAAGTACTTCATATAGAGTTGTCATTATGGAAGCACCACTTTAGAAGAGATTTAAAATTTAAGTATAGGAAATTATCTCTGCTTCGTATAAGTGCTGTAAAATCCAAATAATTTTACTCAAAACTTAATTGTGTCGTTTAGTTTCGTCTTTATCTTGATTTTTATTCTACTGATTATATAGTAACCTTTATTTTGATATGTGCTACTGAAAATTAACAACGAACAAAATGAGCTCCTAGACCCACCAGCAAACATTTCTATACTCAAGAACAGTGCTAAATGAAAGTAGGCATATTAGTTCTACAGCGATATACTTGTTCAGAATGATATCTGCGACAGTTTTTCTTTACATTAACATACACTAGTAATTTTATTATCATAGTTTTTCATGAACATGATTGTTAAATAGTAAGAGTTTTACAACAAAAGAATACATAAGGGTTTTTATTTAAGAAATAGGATAAATTTTTCTCTATTACATCTGAGAAGTTTATTTGTCTACTACCTATGTCGATGTCACGTGGGAAAATGTGTTGGTATAATGCTGTGTTGTAGGTTTGAGCTGATAGGTTGTTGTGAGAGTGTGTGAGACGAAGTGATAAAAGAAGGTCGGGGGAATAAATAGGTTGAAAAAATGTGACGAGGGTACGACATTTATTTGAACATATCAATGTTATTAAGTAAATTAGTAATGTAATGCATTATTTCGTTACTTTCGCTCAAGGAAAAGCACAACAAAACTCTTTTGATAAAATTACGAGACGGAAACATAAACAAGTAATGTAACTTGTAGTTTAATACTACATCCTAATTATATTTTGTCCCAACATGTTGGCGATATATATTAAATTATTAAAAAAATTAACCTGTAAATGTAAAACTACAATTACGTAAAACACATTGTGCATATCTAGTGAATTCAGCTGCACAGTTGTACTGACATTTCCGGAACATTTTTGCTCCAAAGATGCTGTTAGTAAAGTCTTTCATCAAGTCACACCTAGGTTTACATTACACCTCATGTAGGTTAGAGACTGTGGCTTATGCAGCAGCTAGGGCAGTCACCTTACACTATACTTGCCAGATTTACAGAATATTGGTAAGGGACACTTAGCAGCACTCTTCTTTTTTTTATGTCAAAAGTGATAATTGAGAGACTGGCTCGCAAAAAAATACTGTGCAAATTAATATAATGCCATTATATAGCAGAAAATAAATCGATAACTTTTATTTGCATCATAAAGTATTGTAACTTAAATTAAAATATTATAGACACGTTATTTAAAATCACTAATTTGTGACTGAAGTTGCAGCACACGTATCATATTTACAACTTCTACTATCTACCTGCGCGATAATTGTGTTTCCGTTACTGCTAGCAGCTTTCTGCTGTATCCATGTCTAACCTGGCATAGAGCATTGTGCGGCCACATACAGATAAAGTAAACATTCTGCTGCACAATTCTGGTCTTATACTACCAGCGAGGTCGATCCGAACATTCGTACGTAGGAATCGTGGCGAACGATGTTGTTAATCGACATGTTTTCTCGTTGATATCCAGTTTCCTCCTCCTTTCCCTTCCAGCACGGCTCCGTACTCAACTCTGCCTCAACTCAGCAGCGCTAAATAATCGCTGTTTGGTAATCGAAATATATTTACTTCACTTCATTTACAGTTACTCGTATACCATTCACACATAATTTAGTTAATTTAGTCTCTCTTGGTCAGCATCAGTGGTAAAAGTTTTAAAATCAATGAGAACTGTTTCCATTATTTTTAACAGCGGGGAAAAATTCTTCGGTTGTATAATAGTCTGATAGGATATGTCTAATATATTTAGTTCTTCTGATGATTGAGCCACCGCATGGCGTAGGAAATTCAAAGTTAGATTTCTTTGCATATTTTCAAACAACACTACATTTCTTCACTGTGTGACAATTTCAGCAGCAACTTCTAACGAACTTCTAAGGTTTTGAAAGCCTGTCTGCTGAAACCGTTCCTCTTCTTCTGACATTGCACACCCCAAAACTTAATCATACTTTCAGTGTTGCATTACATCGTTTTAGTTAGTCATTTGTAAAGTTCTTATATTGAATTCATAGTCTATGCAGAAAATTATAATACTGAAAATCGATGGTTATTTCTTTCTTTTGAAAGAATCAATTTTTTTCTTTGATGATTCAGTTAGTACAATAAAATTGTATTTTCCATATCAAGCAACAGTGTTTCTTCCAGTGTTCTTCAAGGGCATGCTTGTATTTGTTTTGTATGCACAAGTAGTAATTTTTAATGAAAATTTTAAAGTTAAAAATATCTTCCAGTCGCATTTGACACTGTTTGGGTCCTAATATAAATATAGACCTATATAGTTTCGATCAGTTTCATTATGTCACAACATGAAAGGTAATCACCACGTGTATGTCAAATGCCCGGAGTCACTATGCTTGTTGTAATCCAATAGCCTACTCCTCTCTATCACTATCTACTAGAGTAGCAGTATCAGCATTTTCATTATAAGTTGGGGAACACAAGTCAATGATGGACAGTTAATTTTAATAATAACAACAGGCCTGCAATGAATGATATATTTTATTTATTCGTTGTATATTTTGAGAAAGTTCAAATTACTCTAAGGTCTTGGTGTCATACGTGTGCAAGGTACAGAAGGCGCGTTTCAGCCAGAATCGTTATAAAGAGACCATACGAAAATTCACCTCGAGTAATTTCGGAAATCGCTGGAAAACATGAATTTGGTTTATGGGCGTCTGTTCCGTAGAACACACTACCCTGCACGCCGCATGTCCGTGGTCGTCAGTGGGAACATTTGAGCTTCACGAGAAGAATTTCTGCTCGACTTTGTTTCATTGCCTTTACGTGCACATATGCGGCCCTGCTTCGTGTTCAGTGATTGCTAGAGACGGGAATATTTCGCGGTTCACTGACACGTAGGCTAGCCACCAAGAATATATGTGTACTGAAGTATACAGCAGTTGTTTATTGGCTGATCGCTGTAGGTCTACAAGTAGTTGTTTCTTTGTTGTTGGCTCGGCACTTTGTAAGATGTGTCGACCAAGTCAAGGACCAACTACGGAAGTTACAAGGTCTTACACTTGCTTGAAGTATATCTCGTGCCTAAACGAAAACGTGAATCTTCCACGTTTCAAGTGATTGGCTGTTTATAACTCTCAGCGTCTAGGGTTCTACCTGCTAATCACAGACTGTGGTGTCGCAGTGACCTTGTTCCTGTTGGCACAGTCAAATGAGCCCCGTCTGTGCAATAATACATTCTGCCAATAACCATGAAGCACAGCTTCACATGTGCACGTAAGGCATTGAAACAAACTGTTGCACAATTAATTTCGCGAAAAATCGTCTGTTCTAGCCATCAGGTACAAGTTGAGACACGTCTTTGGCTTCTGATCAATGACAATCTCTAAAAGTAGTGAGGCGAGAGGGCTTTAATAACGAGATATTAAAAGCCGATGAGAGTGAAGTAAGGTTAATACAACATCCATGCCCCAGCCAGGATTCGAACCCAGGACGTCTCGCACCGTAGAACAGCACCGAACAGACTGCACTACGGAGGCCGGCATCTAAACAGTATTCATTCAATAAGATGGATGTTCCCAAGTCTCCCTACTGGACAGGCCGCGATGGTAAAACACAGTGGTTTTAAACCATTAACAACTCTGAAAAGTTTTATTTTAAAGAATATCGAATTTGGAGGACACCCGAGTGCCAGGTACCGCACAGAGCATGCAGAAGTTAGGAACGGGAGCTCGTAGTAGACAATCTGTGCACCTTGAGGGACGACATGGAAGCGCCGGAATGAAGGGGCGGGAAAACGGGAGATACCCGACAAAACCCGCCGGCCGGCGACATCTTCCGGCACGATTCCCACATGCGAAAATCCATGGACCGACCCCGCCGCGGATGTGTAGGTGGGAGGCGAGTGGTTGGACCACTTGGCCGCCGCGGTCCCTTGACGGTTTTGTCCTTCAGTAAACATGACCAACTATTGAAACTGCATTGTTACAAGAAGTATAGTACTTTAATTATTAATGTTGATATGTTTCTCTTGACAAAAGTATTAAACCAAGCTGCTAGAGTTAAGAGTAATTACAATTGACGAAGATCATCTTGAACAATAAGTTCCTTGAGTAGAGATTCATGATTATCAGTTTTTATAACATATGCAATAGAAACATGAATTGTGGCTTTCAAAATAAATTAAGTACATTTCACATATCATTTTTGTAACTATGAAATTACAAAATTAATAAGCCTATTACTGTGCGTCTACATGATGTTCGTCCTCCAATGTTTGTAGTTGTATAGTACGATTTTATCGTAAATTTCAGAAAAGTTTTATATTTTGTACTGTACATACAACTAAATCCACTTTTGTAGGATCTGATAGTTTCAAACCCTGGCTGATATTAATTGCACTATGCCTGTACAGAATGTTCTGGAATTAGTGGTACAATTTACATGGATGGTGGAGAATGCAAAAAGAAATATTCTTTGATAGTGAACACTTCTCCGGAATCGGCATCCAGCAAAGTTGCAGGGCTATCCATTAGTGCGGAAGCTTGAATTGCGCGCGCTCCGAGGCTCTAGTCTAGTGACTATGGGGATGAAGAGGTGTATTAACATAGGTATTGCGGGTAGCAGGTGTCTAGGCGCATGTTCAGGTTAAGAATGTAATACACGGCTCACCTTCACAAGCGCCTACATACCTGCAACCAGCTATTCCCTGGTTCAACTAACTAGGCTATACTGGATCTTCCACTCAACTACTGACCGGTACCCCGGAGCGCGCGCATTAATGTTTGCCTCTGTAACTTTGCAGGATGACATTTCCGGACAAATATTTACTACCAAATATTTTTTTTTTTTGCATTATTTTCCGTCCTTGTGGTTTACGGCCACTAATTCTGGAAAATTCTGTATTACACCATTAAAATAGTTTACTTTATAACGATATTGTAAATTATTTGTAGTCTTATTATCAACATCACGGGAACCTTTTATATCTCCGTTTCGTTTTGTTGGCCTCGAATGTCATATTAGCACCTGCTTCGTCTTCAACTTCCTTCACTGACATTAGTACTAACTAAAAATCCGCGCTTTTATTAGTTTTTTAACCTCTTGATTAAAATCACTACATTATACACTGTTCCTTAAATGTGCTTTTTTTTTCACTTTGCCACATTTTGCTAAAGCAGTACAGCTGAAAAGAATGTCGTACAAAGTCGTCATTTATGTAACGAATTCATGTACAATTTTTTTAGTCCTGGCACTCGTTGGACAATCCAGTCTGTCGATTATTTCACTCAAATCCAAGGAAGCGGTACACACATTGTACATGTGACATCTTAATGTTTCCACATATTCAACTTTACACTCCCGACTGGTATCCGAAAACGAAATATTGACAGTTGCACTGAAAACACCTCGTCTCTCACTGTAACATGAAAAACAAATGTTGAGTACGTAAATTCGCTCGAAGAACGACTGGTCCTAAGAACGAGATGAAGCTGCATCACCATGAATTAAATCACACTTGTGCCTTCTACAAGGTACAAAGAAAGCAAACAATTATCTTCTATGACTTTAACATTTTCCCAGACGTTTTCGTTATGTTGTGAGCGTCGCTAGCCTAGGCGCTTCCCATGTGTCATTCCCTCACACGAGCTAATTGCGTTGACCAAAGTAACGAGAACTTACGACTCGCTAATAATATACTGCATAATTTTGAATCAAAATAAAAGTATAAACATAAAAAAATGAAAAACAAACATTTTGTACGTTTTGCGTAGTATTTTGTTATAGTAAATTGATAATTTTACGAAAAAAATTCAAACACGTAATAATACTTTAAGCATAGTAATGGGACTCACTTACGAAAATCTTTAATTCTCGCTGATGAATTTCGTGATTATTATAGTCTATATTGTACATTGTATGATATTCGAGTACATAACTAATATTAGTTTCTGCTCATTGAGAAGCGAAATTTGATTTGATACTGATCTACATATTACATCCTGTGATAAGATTATGCATGAGTACTTGCCAATGACTGTAAAGATAATGAAGCTGATCTGTGGAGATAGTTGTTACTGTAACAGAGTCTTTACATTCAGCTGTAATATACGACGAAACTAGACCTCTGGTAGAAGAAGATTCCTATACGCAAGATGCTTATAGGTAAGGTCTCAAAGTATTTTTCTTTCAACGGAACATGGTTTTGAAAACATACACAAATATTTGCGAAGGTACGACTTATTTTCCAGCGAAAAATGCATTATCAACTCGAGATAGTGCTGTCATCTTCCCTAGCTACTGCTTATCAAGATTCACGATGTCTGGGAAATGCATTCTTGACCCGCTACGGTAGAAGGATAGCTCGTAGATAAATGAGCTGTTTACGTACTGCTGTCGTGATTGGTTGGTGAAGTGAGTGTCTGCTGGGCGAACATCATAAGCAAGTTCCTCGCGGACTGGCGGTGAAGCCTAATGTAAAACTAAGGAATGTTAGAAGTCTTAGTTGTATTACAGGAGATTGTGAGGTGGACTCGCCCGGCAGCAAGCACTGTAACTTGACAAGGAACTGGACATCAGGATATACATGTGAGTGCATTTATAGTAAAAATTAGAGGCCTAAAGTATACAGCCCATAACACTGATTATGCTCTGTGACCTAGGGAACTACATTCATTTTAATTGGGTGTAACGAGGATCTTTTACGTCCATGCTGACGACCGCTTAGTTAATGTAGCTAACCACTTCGACTGTGAAGGCGACATATTAGTCTACGTTGACGACTTCCATCAACAGCCATGGCGAGAGCTCAAATGAGTTGGTCGTCTCTGTGGTAGTGTCGACATGCTTTCCGTCTGTGTTGGTGAGCTGTTAGAATATTATAGAGATCATCCCGGCGTTGCTGGCGAGCTGTTTACCTGTGGAGACGACTACGAGCATTCCGGTTCCTCCTGTGACTTCCACGGCAAAATGACGTCATCTGTAGCCGAATCATCTTGAGACATTTTGAGGTGTAACACTAAGTAACGTATGATACTGAGGTCTAAAACTGAAGCATCAATTTAAGGTTTAAAGTGAGGTCTAAATTGAGTTAGAATATTAAAGTATAATGATGATGTCTAACTGTTATGTGGAAAGTTGGTTTTGGTAAATGATTGTCAATGCTTGAAGGGGATATTACAAGGTACTAGGTTGGCATTAGCGCGTGCAAGTTCCGCTGAACCAGGTACTATATCAGCCAGTACAGCAGACATCAACTGCATTGTTCGCATAGCTCGGCGTTATCCGTAGTTATACCTGGTGATTGGACTTGTACATTATGTCCCAGGTTCCGTACCGACCTTCGTAACCGACAATTATTGCAGTTTCAGAGAGCGGAGCGCTCCACGCGACGACTGCATGAAACACAACAACGAATGCGCCGTGGTTGGCACTGTAACTAGAACACTCACCTCCAACAAGGCGATACGGGTTCGAATCCCAGCGGGGTCCATTCCCGAATTTTTGCGTGTGGGAATCGTGCCGGACGATGCCGCTGGTCGGTGGGTTTTCTCGGGGATCTTCCGTCTTCCCCTGTCTCTTCATTCCGGCGCCGCTCCATTATTTCATCATGTCACCAGCGCTTAAAATCTACATGTTAAGTGCTGACAAAGTACAATGAAGCCGAAAGTGTATCGCCGTCGTAAAATAAGATTGTGTACATGATGTTGAAAATTGTTGGAACTACTTTTGAATACGACAGATTTAAGTAACTATCGACGCATGTCAATTTTAAATAGCCTACCTACTATTTAAAGTTATTCTAAAAACTTAAAACCTCTCCAGTACACACAGACGTAGCTAAATCAATTATAGTTTTACTCTGCAATTTATGTCACTGCTTTTGGAGTGTAAATTATACTTTTTCCTTCAAAAACTAGATTCATTGTAGGCTATGATAAACTACCTATCGGTAAAAACAATTTTTCTTAACTTTAAATACATTCACATTATCATTTTAGTACGTTAGAAGTAAATATATACAATACGAGCGAAATATTTTCAACAAATACCCTAACAGCACAGTTAGTGCTGGAATCTTTGCTACAACGTTACAATGTGCTAAGCTCGTCACAGACTATATAAACATGTTGCCTACATGTGCCAGAAATGTTACAACTGCAACGTTGCCGAGGCAACCTAGCAGCACGTTGCCTGCACGTGCCAGAAATGTTACAATTGCAACATTGCCGAGGAGACCTAGCAGCACGTTGCCTGCACATGCCAGAAATGTTACAGCTGCAACGATGCCGAGGCAACCTAGCAGCACGTTGCCTGCACGAGCCAGAAATGTTACAATTGCAACGCTGCCGAGGAGACCTAGCAGCACGTTGCCTGCACATGCCAGAAATGTTACAGCTGCAACGATGCCGAGGCAACCTAGCAGCACGTTGCCTGCACGAGCCAGAAATGTTACAATTGCAACGCTGCCGAGGAGACCTAGCAGCACGTTGCCTGCACATGCCAGAAATGTTACAGCTGCAACGATGCCGAGGCAAACTAGCAGCACGTTGCCTGCACATGCCAGAAATGTTACAGCTGCAACGATGCCGAGGCAACCTAGCAGCACGTTGCCTGCACGAGCCAGAAATGTTTCAGTAGCAACGTTGCCGAGGAAACCCAGCAGCATGTTGCCTGCATGTGCCAGAAATGTTACAATTGCAATGCTGCCGAGGAGACCTAGCAGCACGTTGCCTGCACATGCCAGAAATGTTACAGCTGCAACGATGCCGAGGCAACCTAGCAGCACGTTGCCTGCACGAGCCAGAAATGTTACAATTGCAACGCTGCCGAGGAGACCTAGCAGCACGTTGCCTGCACATGC
>PNEQ01025035.1:0-14079 GCA_003012365.1 Medauroidea extradentata | reverse complement strand
CCAAATGTGATCTTTCAACAAGATGGTGCACCTCCTCACTGGGGTTTGGTTGTGCGAGACTTCCTGAATCAGCAGTTTCCTGGACGTTGGATTGGCAGAGACGGCCCAATTTCTTGGCCTCCTCGTTCGCCAGATATCACGCCGCTCGACTTCTTCGTATGGGGCTATGTTAAGGACAACGTGTACAAGACTCCTGTTGGCAATTTAGAGGAATTGAGGCAGAGGATCACTGCTTCCATTGAGTCTATCGATGAGGGAATGCTGGCACGGACATGGCAGGAACTGGAATATCGTATTGATGTGCTTCGGGCAACAAAGGGGGCACATGTAGAAGTTTATTAATTTTGTATGTAAACTTTGAGAGCTGCTTGTTCACATACAGTAAACTTCATGCTTCTACCACCTACAGTTATTTTTTAATTAACAGTTGAAGTTGTAGTGATAATTTGTGGACACTCTGTACTTGTATGTGAGAAACCTGTTAATTTTTTTAGTACAAAAGTAATTTTTTTTCACTGTATAATTCCAACAGCCTAAACTTGTTTGTAATAAGTAACAGTTTTATACAACCTGATAGGGTTATGACATTTCAAAACTTGTGTTGCATAAAATTTTTATGTAACTTTTTTCATATATTTTTGTTTCTTTACTGATCTTTAACTTTGTTTGTTAAGATCAGAACAATTATTTATTAAGATGTATACTTTAAAAAATGTATTATAGCATAATATTTTTGTTCCTAGAATTGACTGTGCGTTGATGAGAGAGTGTATGGGGAACTTTATTTTTAATAAGTTAGAATATGGCATTATATCATAACATAGTCATACGATTTTACAGTTGCTAGAAAATGTACATGATACCAAAGGACAAAATGTATAGAGGCGGTTACAATTTATAATGCTTTGATAGTAAAACATTTACCAAAATATTATGTTTATAAGGTAAAAATGTAAAATTTTGTGACGCACATGATACTGAGTCTTAATGCTATAGATGTATTCAATGCTGTATACAATAACCTTATATGTATGCATTCGCAGTTAGTGACACAGCTACAGGAGCATCGTTGCCAACCGTCTTGTTTTTGGCTAGATTGTCTAGAAACGCACAACATGATGTCCAAGACCCGGGGAAAAGGAAAGCTAGGCATACAGTGCCATGCCATGAAATAATTCTAATTTATTGAGAAAACAGTGAATGATATTATGTGAACGTTTATGATTTTGTTTATGTTTTATCATACAAATCAAAACGTTTAGGACACTAATTTTATATTAACAAACAACTACAAATATGACTTTTAAAATTAAATATTTTGGTGTGACTTGGTTTGGGTGGTAATAAAATGGACAAGATATGATAGCTTAAAAATTTTAATGCAAATTTTAAAGGCAGTTTTTACTGATTGTCTGTTAATTAGTTCTGTTTTTTTGTGAAAAAAAGTTACCCTTTTTAGTAAAATACGTGTACAGTCCAGCAGTTTTTGAAACGTAACTCTTTACAGGGGTAAATTATAATAAGCTAGCTAATGTTATGTAGCACAAAAAGTTTTACACTGTTACAAAACAGTAATCTTCTCTGAATGTTACCAAACACAATTGTATACATGGAAAGAAAATAAACAAAAATGCAAGGAAGTATTAACTTACCTTATGGAGCAGGACTCCAGGGTTTCATCACATTCGGAAATCTGCACAGAAGGGTCTGATGCGAGTTCGGTGTCGTCTGTTTCGCTGCTGTATCCGCTGCAGTCGCCGTCGGTGTCCGCTGATTCCTGTAGAGATGCTGTGTTCTTCGAAGAAACAGATAGAAGAACATCTTCGCCAGGCTCACAGTTTGCACTATGAGCTGGCTTCAACAAGTGTGTGCACACGAAAGCCCTAAGATTATGCCAAAGTTGTTGAAAAGAAGGATTTGCATTAAAACCACCCCTGTATCGATAGGGTCTTGGATGAGTCGAGATGTAAGAATATACTCGATGCCCTGTTGCCTTAGTTCATACCACAAATCGACAATGCTACGAATAGTCATGCTCAGTCCACTGAAACATGGAGGTGTTTTTGCTCTTGCTTCGAGGGACAACCAAGAATCGACAAATTCAGCAGATTCTAAGATAAAATCTTTTATTTGTGGATACTGGTTACTAAGTGCACAAGAGAAAGACTTTCTATTGTGGAGAGAGTTACAATTTAAAGAATCAAATAAGTTATTTACTTTCCCAACAAAAATAGCAGTATCTACAGCTGTTGCTGAAACTATTTGTTTTGTAGCTGCAGCAGTAAGCAAAGCTGCTTCCACTGAATGACTGAAAAATTGAGTGGCCAGTTTGACAGACATCTTTTGAAAGTTTCTAGGGGCGATGTGTTTTTCCTGGAATTTAGTTAATGACCTTGCTTTAGGAGCAAAACCATCTTTGTTGCACTGGCTGTCAAGAGAATAAACACTCTGAATGTCCTTCCAACTGGCGCGATGTTTCTCGTCATATTGTACGTCGTATCTCATCAAGTTGTTCCGTGCACTCTTGATTAAGTGTGGTACATCGTACATCGTGTGAACTTTGTGCCCATTAACAACAATGTGCCGGTTTTCATCTGTAACTCCAAGCTGACGAAGAGCTGATCGATTGTTAGGTCCCTGATCACACACAAATGCTCGTACAATAAGCCCAGCCTCCTCCAACAATGTGATATTCTCAACAATTAGTTGTTTTAATTCATCGGACTTTACCGAACTTGATGACAAGTAATACGATACAGGAAGTTTCCATTTGTGGAACATGCCTCGTACCATGAATACCAGTGCCTGTTTAGCTAATTTATTAGTTCGCTTATTCACTCCCATGTCTTCAAATCCTTCCACGACATCATTTTTCTTGTTATATTGCAAAAGAGTCTTGATGACAGTTTCATCGAACATGAGTGTCACTAGATCACTTTTCATTGTAGAAACTTTTTCTCGCAGCTGCTTCAATAGGACATTATTAGTTCCAGTGGACATCGGGATATTTTGCAACCACCTCCTTATTGTACCTGGACTTGGAATGTGTAATCCCTGTTCACGTAGGTGTCTGTACAATGCAGGTAACTTATAAAACCACGACTGGCTAAACTTCTTTTCATTTTCTGTGTAGGGGCACATTTTCTTGTGAGAGAACTGCATGCACATGAAAGTCGCGGCAGTTTTGTGGAAACATTTCCTTCACAGTAGACACAAGTTCAACTGCTCTGTCTTTAGCTTTATTCTGGCAATCATAACACGTTTTTTTGACAAAAGTGATTTCTGTTTGTCAATTGTTCTTTTTAATTTCAGCTTTCTGGGTGTTAACTGGCACCTGTTCAATATTTCGGCAGCGCAGTCACTTGTTTCATTACATGAAGAGGAGGGTAATACATTAGAAGTTGATGGTTTAGCACTATTGCACTTGGCATGACTAAATGCGTCAGAGGTTACCAGTTTCCCGTAAGTACGAATCGGTTTCACAGAAGTTGATACCGGGATTTGCGTTGTCAATGCTGGTACTGTGTCAAGGTTTTTAGAAAATACATTTCTTAATTCTACATTATGCAGAGCACACTTGGTCGAAACTTTTGGTGGCACATACATAGATGAGGCTGTAAGTGTGGTACATGCAGATGCAGTGGTAGTTACAGACGGTGTACCAGCTAACACAGTAGTTACTGACACTGTGCATACAGATGTAAATACACGTGATTGTGTGGCCGCTGGTACCTGACGCATCAGGGAGACCATTCCTTTTTGTGTACAGGTTGACGAAGCATCTTCTGGCAATATATGCATTGCAGCGACATTTTCCTGCAGTTTGGGTTTTGTGGGTGCAGGTAGCATCCGAACGGAGTTGTCTACTTGGAGTGAACTAACTGTTGATGTAGGTGTCGAGGAAAATGTTGTTACTAGTGCTGTGTTTGAATTAGTGGTGCTTGTAAGTACTGTCGGAATCGCTGATGAAATAGCTGAAATACTTCTTGCGAGGCTAGATGTTTGTAGAATCAACGTAAATAATATTTCTTCGTTGTTACTTTTTGTTGGTATAGCAACAGGAGTGAGTCAATGTTTACTTTTATTCATGAAACAATCTTCTGTAAAGTGAACTTCACATACAGACCTATTCTTTAGTTGACTTGCTGTCAAATTCCAAAAATCAGGTTTTTCACATTTTATGATCCATTTTTCTAGCATGTCCTCTCTAGAAAAAGGGTAAGAATAAAAATGTATATATGGATGCGTTCGCGAATTTATGGGACAGTTACGATAACTACAGCTTCTCGGCATAGTTGAAAATCTAAACGGCTCTCAGTCACATAAACACTTGAAACTACATAACATGCAAGAATTTAAACATAGAAGTAATAGCAAATTCAAAACCCGCTGCGAATGTGCTCACATTCTATATGTATTTGGTGGCAAAGTGTTTTCATTCGTACATTATTCCTCGCCTGGTGAACCGAATCAACAGGCCATCAACACTACTTGCATCACTGAAGTGTCCACAAAAAACACGTACTATTTTACACAAACGAAAACCTTTACTGATTCCTTGCTTCCTACATCCATGCACTTCCGAAGGTTTAAACCAACTGCTGAAATTCCTGGACCACAATACTAAGTCCGAACGCAGGTACGAAGCGGTAATGAGTCACCATTCATAAAGTGGAATGTGGTAAACTATTTGCGGTTCTAGCAAGTATTGTCACTTCCGCTGCCCAGCTACCTGGAGAGGTTCATACAGTTGTCTCTGGGACAGTCTGTCCTTAGCCCACAAGCCAAAACCTGAAATTTTGCTAACGTTTCTAACACTGTTTTAAGTAACAGACAACGACATATCTTTGGAAGATTTATCTCTACGTGCCCCTTGCCATATGTTGAGGATCAGAATTTGAAACACTTAAATTACTGTTTGTAATAAAACTTGTTTTATTGGTGGAAAGTACGTACCAAAGTATATTGTAGCCCTCATCATAGTTTCTTTTCAATCTGTCTAGTAGATTATTTTTCATAACTGTGCGAAAAGGCCATTGGTTAGCCTTATTGGAGCGCTCGGACTTGTATTTCCAATGTGCGTTATGTTTGAAAAGATGTTATGATGCTTCTTTAAATGTGTTTTTTTTTCGTAGACAGGTACATTTAGAACACGAAGAATACTTCTCCAAATAAACGCGAATTTCTAACCCACTGCAGAGCAACAACCCTCCAGGCAGGTGGGACCCTAAGAAAGTTCATTACTTAACAAGTCTTAATTTTATATCGCAAGCCGAGCGAGGTGATGCAACACGATATACTCGCATTCGAGAGGCAACTGTATTTATTCCCTGCTCCGGTTTCGGTTTTCCATGGTTTTCGAAATCACTAGGAGATTGCTGGAACGGAGTCCTTAAAGGCCATGACCGATTCCTTCCTTATTTACCATAACTGTCCAATTTGTTTCGTATCTAATGACGCTGAGACTACTAACCCGAGTTACCACTACTTTTTTGAGGATTTTTTAAAGCCTAAATTAAAATCGCTATCAAAAATCCATTCCCAAGTTTTATAAAATGGTTTTTTCTATGTATTCTAATTTTTTCAACACAAAAAAGTAATGTGTAAGCCATAGAACAAATTTTTCGTAAGTTAGTAATTACCAAAATATAATTATTTTTTGTGTTTAAAAATAGATACCACAGTAAAAAATGTAGAACAGTTTCTTGATATCTGTTTTAGTATAGAATTTACAGAATAACTATTGCAAAAGCAGTGAAAGTTCGGAATCGCGGCCTTAAATGAGGAGATATATAAAATCACCTA
Source organism: Medauroidea extradentata (assembly GCA_003012365.1). Lineage (NCBI taxonomy): Eukaryota > Metazoa > Arthropoda > Insecta > Phasmatodea > Phasmatidae > Medauroidea > Medauroidea extradentata. The sequence continues at coordinate 8,274 of PNEQ01025035.1, read as the reverse complement.
AAAATTGCCCGAAACACTGGACAGTTCTTTAAGATCAAACTGTGAAATATTTTCCATGATTAGAATTTTCTCATATGTTATATATTTCATATAAGCGCGTGTCAAAATTACAGTTACGCTGGATCGATGTTGTATCACGTATAACAACAACGGAAATTACCAAGGTAAGCGGGTTTTTAATCCTTGTATTGTTTTTTATAAGACTTCCTGTCTAACGTAACTATATTTTTACTGTCGTGCAACATGTGAAGATTGTCATTCCAGTGTTTTTTATTAACACGAAGTTATAGTGTAATTAAGTAGTATGCAAGTTGTCCTCTTACTCAAGCTGTCTTCTATTTAAATGTTTCACCATATTCTTTGTTAATACATTGAAACTGAAGTTATACAGATTAAGTACGTAAGGGAACAATTCGCGTTCGTAGGATGGTTTAAAAGAAATCTGTTGTTTTCTAATAACTTTTAATTTGAAGACTGATCTTTCTCTCTATATGGCTCTGGTGTTTAAAAGATTTTATATTTAATTTGTAATAGCGAAACAGGCGAGTTTTTTTTTTTTGCATTATGGTGTTAAATCAATTATAAATTCTTAATCTTCTGAATTTTTTGAAGAGTTAACATACATCACACAATCAACATTTATGTGTTTTACATTTTATTTTCAAATACATTTCAGCTGGTTCACACTGTGTATGTGCAATTCTCAAAAGTATTTATTTGGCGTAATGTTTTATTTAATGTAAAAAACCGACACAAAATATCAGGCGGAACTGGGAAACTTATTGGCATTACTATTCAAGTAACTAAAGAACTTCAGAACAATTTACGGCCCAGCAGATAAGTTTTTGTGTGCGTCGTTACTATCAGAATCGTTTAGACAGCTTAGGAAATAAATTTAACTAAAAAATAAATTTGTGGATGTATTTTGACAGGCAATGTTTTCTTGTGGCATATATGTTGTAGCATGAATAAGTTTTGTATTACGAAAATTTTTATTCCTATTATCATGGAAAGTCGAAGTGCAATATTTAATGTATACATTGTGCAACATACACAGTATATTTTGCTAACAAAATGCCAATGTCGCATAGTTATTCATAATTCACTTTTTAATTTTGGTCTATATTATATCAATTTAAAGCGTGTGTGTTAGTTTTACATACGTTATAATAAAAAACAATACTCGTAATCATTTTGAAATAATAAGTTAATACTTCTGATGAAAACACATTTTCTGATGCAAATATCATAGAATTATGGTAAAAACGTGACAATTTGTTTGTTTTTCTTTTCTACTCGAAGTAAGAAAACACTGTAGAAATATGCAACTCTAAACACATGAAGCACTAATAACATCATTTTCCTCGGCAACGCTTACATCAAGAGTTGTTCACTCCAAGTAGCTATCACGCCGGTTCTACCGCGGCCGGAGACTGGTTAAGGTAAGGGGGTGGGGGGAACTTGTCTGCGAAGAAGACCGAAGAAGTTTGGCAGACTACCTACAGGTGCGCTGGTGATGCTTCGTCGGCAGCGCATCTCAACGGTGGCTGCCAGTACTACGTTCTCAAGTGTTTCGTAAAGCGTTACATCTCTGCCTATAAGGTAGACCTGCCCTGTGCGAGGGTCCCGAGAGTTCTCGAAACCCGATAGGGTCACCGAGTATGTGGTGAAACCTGGGCCACTCCCGGAAGCATCCTGGTGTTGAGAGTCAGGCGAGGCATCCTCAGCTGGCAGCAGCAGTGGCGACTCTTTGGAGTAAGTCTTGATAGGGGTGTTTGTGTAGGGACCTACCTCGGCCAAAGACCTCAGTTCTGACTCCCCTCCGCTCAGGTTAGGCTTCGTCAGGTCAGAGTCCATCTCAGACTCCGCCCATCCACCCTCCCTATAAGCTGGGAGCAGGCGAAAATGCACTAAAATATTCTTGAAAAAAAAAAATAATCTGCAATCGTACAGAAAATAGAAAGCAATTAGCACACACACAGTCTGCACCACAAGCTGCAAGAGAAAAACAGGTTAGAATATCTGCGCAGCACGCTATAGTTTTGTTCCTTCGCTTTAGTAATACCCCAAATAGTAACTTCTGGCCCAGTCCAAAATATTGAGTCTTTATTTACATAGTATTATACATCAGGCACAACAAACAGTACAAGCTTAACCATTCCCACAACAGTATTGGTGGGTGAAAATGAATGGGGGTGAGACTGTGTGATGGTTGCTGAACGATGAGATGGAGACGCTGTGGCAGAGTGCATGAAGGATGGAGGAGAGTGCGGTCAAACTTGAAGAGGCGATGGCTGATAACTGTCAGACGGCGAATAGTTGAACGGAGACGGTGAACGATGATTGGTGATGCGGCGAGAGATGTTCTGTGCTGAGGTCCTGAAGTCTTCTGTGGGAAGGTGCCAGTGTCAGGGGGTGGGCGTCACCGTTGTTAGCCACAGGGATCCCCGTCGGCGACTGGTGCAGGATCTTCTTACTCCAAGGTTCGTAGGTGGTCGACGGAATAGAGAGGTTGCCGTGGGTGGGTAGCAGCAGGCGGGGGATCGTCCACACGCGTGAGGTAAGGGTTAGAGTTGCAGGAGCAGCGGTGAAGGAATTTCGTGGAGGCTTTGACAAGGGTGGAGTGAAGATGAGGAAAGTGAGTCTGACCGAGGTGTTGACCGAGAGTGGCACGAGTAAGACCGAGGAGAAGGCGAAGACCAAGAAAGTATGATTGGATGAGAGGACAAAGATTGTAGAGTGAAGAATGAGACCAAACTGGACTTGAATAGGTGATGATGGGAATGACCAAGGAATGGAATACAGTGACCCAGGTGTCGAGATGAGTGTCAGAAAGAGGACGAAGAATCGGAGCGAGTCTTGGCATCAGTGGAGGTGATATGAGGAATGAAGGAAAATGAAGAAACTAAGGTAACAACGAGGTAGCGAAGAGTTGGAGACCAGGGAATAGGTGTACCAGTCAATGAAGGAGGGTGAGCAAGAGAAGGATGATAATGAGAGAACATAATAGAGGAATAATTGGCGGGATTAGGGGCGATACCATGAAGGAGGGATTTAGTAAAAAGGGAAGTGAGAACAAGGTTGAGACTGTCGCATAACAGGCTTTCGGACACAGAGGAAAATAGGAGGCAAGTGTCATCGGCATATTGGGAGAGGAAACAACCAGGAGAGGTCAGATCGACAATGTGGAGCATTAACAAGAGAGGACTGAGGATAGCCCCCTGGGGGACACCAACATGGATAGGACGAGGAGCCGACGAGGAGCCGACGAGGAGCCGACGAGGAGCCCTCCACCCGAACCAGGAAGGTATGGCCCCTCAGGTAGGAGCAGAGGAGATGGACAAGGTGAAGAGGAATGGGAGTAAAGGCGAGGCGCGAGAGGAGCTGGGCATAAGGGTGAGTCAAATGCCCTGGCAAGGTCGAGGAGCACCATGCCAGAGTGTTGTCGCTTGGAGAATCCCTCGACCACCAGGAGCTCCACACGGGCAATGGCATGGGAGGTGGAGTGATGAGGACGAAAATTGAATTGGTGCAGAGGGAGAAGGTCGTGACCTTGATGGCGGAGAGAAGACGGGTGAGAATGGCGTGCTCGGCTACCTTTGAAAGGATGGGTAAAAGTGCAATGGGGTGGTAAGAACAGAAGGTGGTTTGCCAGGCTTAGGTATGGGAACAAGTACGGCGGATTTCCAGGAGGAAGGAAAATGGCAGGTAAGAAACATGGCATTAATGAGGCAGGTAAGGAGAACAATGGCTTTGTGGGGAAGAGCATGGAGAATAGGAGCAGGGAGATTATCCGAACCAAGAGCAGAAGAAAGGCGCAGAGTAGAGAGAAGGCGCCAGATTTCAGCAGGAGTAGCTAAAGGAAAGGGAGAACGATCAGGAAGAATGGTGAGGGTTAAATGTTCGGAGAGACGAGATGGATGGGTCTCATCATCCGAAAAGTCAGAGGAAAGAGCAGGCATGGGGGCAATGGCAAATGTAGATTCGAGGTAGGACAAGTCTTTGGAACAGGCAGGAGCAGTCTCAACCACACCCGTAGGATGGGTGAGGGGAGGAATCTGGGTGGGAGTAGAATGGAGACAGTGCAAGTAGCTCCAGAGGGAACCGGAGGTAGCCGAGAGAGCTTGCGGCGGCTAGCTCCCGAGCAGTTTTCCAATCTGCGACCAGCCAAGGGCATCGCCCATGCAACCAGAGGTACAACTCCTGGTGGTAGCCTGCCACCGGCCGCTGAAGTGCTACTGCAGAGACAAGGCGTTACGAAGGAAAGCAGGAAAAGTAGGATGAAGAGGAGCATGAGCATGAAGAAGGGGAATGTAAGAGGAAGCGGCAGCAGAAATAGCAGTGGTGAGGGAGACAGCATGATGGTGAATGTCAGCAAGGGTAGAAAAAGTGAGGTGCGTGTCCAGAGAATCTGAAAGAGATTGGGAGAAGCCACACTAGTCCGCCTGCCGAAAGGGGAAGCAAGGAAGGTGAGGGTGTGAGTGAGGAAATAAATTAATATTGAATAGGACAAGTAGATGGTCAGAGAAACCAGCGGTGAGGGTGCGCATATCAGAGAAAATAGGAAGGCGAGAAGAAAGCGCAAAGTCAATAATAGAAGGCAAACGGTGGCATTGAACAGGAAAGAAGGTCCGAGTCGGGGGTGCACGCAAAAAGAAGCGGGAGATGCGAAAGAAATTATGGAAAGAGCTGCCCCTCCAGTTAGCAGCAGCACAGCCTCAGAAAGCGTGGGTAGCATTAAAGTCCCCTGCCACCACGACATGTACATCGCGACGACCGAGGGCCTCAATGTCGGCAGTAGGAAAAGAGAACTAAAGAGGCAAATAGACAGAGACAAGGGTTAATGCATAGGGAACACTAAGATGGACCGCGAACGCCTCAGTCGCAGGAGAGAGGAGAAGATGACAACGGTGATGAGAAAGCGTGGTGCGAACAAGGAGCGCAACCCTACCACCCGACCATCACGGTCGGCGCTGTGAATGACTTAAGCAAGGGTGGGACAGGAAAGGCAGGTTTCAGAAATGAAGACAATGTCAGGAGCATGAAAGTGAAGAAGGTTCGGGTCGTAAAGTTTAGGGAGGAGAGAAAAGGAGTTCCAGGACAGGGCTTTATGGGAGGAGGCTGAGCCATCCAGGACAAGGAGAGCTTGGAGTAGAAGGTCAATTTTAGCCGCAGGAGTACGGGCTTGAGAAAAGGTATGAAGGGTACGGCGGATGAAAGGAAGGTAAGGCTGAAAAAAGGCAATGATGTCGGTCAAGCAACCTGTCAAAGAGGAGTCAGGAGGAGAGGCAAGGCCACCGGGGAAAAAGGAGCATTAATGCGAGGAGGACTAGTGGTGAGAGGATTGGGGCATGACCAAGCATTCGGAGGAGTGGGAAAGTGAACTGGCGATGAAATATCAGGGGCTGGGCGGGAAGTGGCAGAAAGCCCAGGAGGAGACGATTTCATAGGAAAAGTGTTGGGATGGCGACAGAGGTAGGCCTGATAGGTGGGGCAGGTGAGTGAAGTGGCGATGTGGGGACCCCCGCAGTTGACGCACTTCCTCGCATCGGGAAGAGCCTTGCAGGTATGTGACCAGTGGGATCCAGCACATTTGAAACAGGCCAGGTCCCGGTGGCACCGGACTGAAGAATGTCCCAACCCCTGACAACAGTAGCATTTAGGCACCCTCCCCGTACCTTGTATGGTTCTACAGCGACGACCCAGCAGCCAAGATTGGTGAGTCGGAGAAAGGTAGCTGCCCCCCCCCCTACCCAAGTCGAGTCGTCACTAGAAACGGTTGAGAGGTCGCTGTGGCAAAAGTACTCAATTTAGTCACAGTCCCAACTGGGAAGTCAATGGCACGTAGTTGTTCTGTCAATTCGGCAGGCATTACAGTCATTGGAAGTTTCCGAATGACAACTCTGTCCACCTTCTCGTCAGGTCTAAGGGAGGTGAAGGGGCGGAAACCAAGTGAGGCAAGTTTGTCAAAGAGGAGGCCTGATCAGCGGAGTTGCAGGTGTAAAAGGAGGTGCGGTGCGGTGGTCAACAGAGGTGATAAGTTTGCCAGTGAGGTCCTTTCCAAAGCGGGAATCAGTGTGGAAAGGTTTCTTAAAAGGAGCAACGAGGCAAGAGATGGGATGCATGCGGATATGCTACAGAGGGTTGGGATGAGGGTCAGGGCTGGTGGATGGTCGAGGATGGAGATTGACAAGAGAAGATGAAGTGGTGATGGGAGGAAAGGAAACAATGGAAGAGAAAGTCCGTTTCAGTCGTTTTGGAGGTGTCAAGTCAAGTATTTTGTGAAGTCAGTTGTGAGGAGGTAGCTCCAGAGTCAGCAACGTCACCCAGTGCAGTGTCAGTGTCAGAGATGGCAGCAAAACGATTGGAGGTGGAACCTTGTCGGATAGGGAAGCGACACATCGACGGTGGCGAAGGACTTTCTTCGGAAGTCAAAAGCCGTCCACCTCCTCGGTGGAATCAGAAGACCCGCGGTGAGTGACCGGTGCAGAAGGGTGGTCGTCAGCTTCTATATCTGTGCCGACATCGTCCAAGCGGATCAGGTCAATGGAGTGGCTGGCAGGGTGTCCAGAGTCAAGAAGAACCGAAACAGTAGAAGTAACAAGAGGCAGTATAATAGCAGCAGAAGCGGCACGTGGCTGCACATAGGAAGCAGAAGTGGTACGAGGCTGTGCAAAGGCAGAAGCTGCATGTGACCAGAGAAAGGAAAAGATGGCTGGTAGAGAGGAAGTGCAGTGGTGGAGGAGGTGAGGGTATGGTTAGGCACTGTAGCAAGGCAAGAAGAACCAGAAGGAGAAGTAGTGGTGATGGGCGAAGAGGCAGGGATGAATTTTGGAGAAGTATTGAGTGATGATGGTGAAGAAGAATGCTCAAGAGGCATGTTGTGGACAAGCGCAAGCACTTTATCGCGAATCTTCTCAACAGTGGGCGAAGTGGAGGAAATTTCCCGAAGATCAGCATCAACACTGAGGCGACGATCGAGAGGCATTGGAGCAGATGGGTGAAGTGCAGCAGAAGAACAGGGAGGTAAGTGGCGAGTAGTGAGTCCAGAGTGATAAAGTAGGGTCCAGGTTGTAAGTTAGGGAAAATGACGATCTGCCACAGTCTTGGTCAGCACCATATTCATCAGAAGAACATTCTATGGTATGGTGTGAACGGCAGGACGAAACAGAAAAATGGCAGTGACGTGACAAGGAGTGGTGAGTCTGGTCTGGAGGGCGGCTGAGTCGTCGCTTCTTCTTGAAGTCCAGGCCCAAGAAGGCACACTTACACTCACAAGAGTCAAAAATCCCTACAACACCAGGGGAAGAAATAGAGGAGTCATGGTGAGAGGAAGGTGGGTGGTGCGAGTAAGTCTTGACAGTCTCTCACTCGGTCAGTGTCAGTGACTCCTCGGCCGAAGGCCTCAGTCCCGACTCCCCTCTGGCCAGGTCGGGCTTCATGAAGTCGGGATCCATTCCAGACACCGCGATCTGCATTTTCTAAAGCCTGGGAACAGGGGAGCACATTAAAAATACACTTAGAACTACTGCTCGAGCTAATAAAAATAATATTTAAGTAAACTTAAAAAATAAATCTCAGTCAACAGTAAAATCTTGTACTCGAAACACAAGCTATTCTCGGTGGCTCGGTAAATAGTAAAAAAATGTAAGGAGATAAGAAAAAATTAAATACCAGCGCTTGCACATTATGGTTTCCAGTGAAAAATAGCAAATTATTTCCCGAATATTATCCCCAATGCGGTGGAAGACAAATCAGAGCGTGATTGAAACAGTCAAAATGTGTTGTATATAGCCTCGTGTGTCAAGTGTAACAATAATGGTGAAAAAATTGTGTATGCAGGAAGGTGTTAAGTGTTGTCTGTAGATACTGCAATGAGAAAGATGCAGTGTTTTGCTTTAATCCATTAGGTAATTTTCTTTAGATCGATTAATACATGTATATTAGGCATGTGTAGCATGTAAACGAAGCAATACTTTCGCTCGCTTGTGGACTACGCGGTAGCTGCGACACTCGCGCGCCATCTATCCGCCGATGGTCGTAATATACAGAAGGGATTGCTATGTGTGTTATGGGATTTTTTTTTTTTGGCGAGCCCCCAAATCCCGCTACGCCAACGTGAGCCCCTGCACAGTTCTGTGGGCCCTCCGGCATGCATGTTAGTATCTAGGCCGAGTGGAGGATAGGATGCGTCTCAGGGCAAGCCCTATACGCCTTAGGTCGGGTTTAACCTGTAGAATGGTCGCATGCATCGCGGCTAAGCAGGGTTGTCTG